>CM076685.1:12307008-12589508 GCA_038501925.1 Xenopus petersii
GTAGTGCTCTGACTGACTTGTTGTACATGAAATCACTCCAGCCTTTATACATTACATTTTTGGCTAACTGACTATATTAGAAACATTTTTTATATTGCACAGCCTATCTATTTACCCAGTTTTTATTTTTACACTGAACAATTCCTTTAAGCCAGTGGTGGGTCAATGCTATTGAGTTGTGTAAAGCCAAACTGGCCAATCTGATCTTTTGGGTAAAATCAAAGTCAATCTGCATATGGCTGGGTTTAATCTGTTTGGATGAAACAAGGCCTTTTGATTGAGCATATGTCTATCTCTTTTGGAAGACTACACCATATACTGACTTACTGTACACAATTCCTTCTTATACTGATGGTAAAACTCCTTTCATCTAGTCTAAATGGATGTCTTCTTGTCACCCCTGCAGTCCTATATACTCATATGGCCATATAAAATTGTATTAATAACTCTGGGACTTGTGGCAAGCATTGGATGTGAACGGCCATTCCCAAGGCCATTTTGCCTGAAATATGTGCCCCCATTAGTGGTGTATAAAAATGTGAGTGAGATTCTCACCTGAGGATGCTTTGAGTCAGCTCTGGACCTTTTTACAACATGTTTGCAGTTGAGGAATATATGGAATACAAAAGGTAAGACATCTGTCCTCAACCTAACCATAGGGTGAGATGGGGAGGGGGGATCTTAGATATTCTGGTCTGTTAGAATCATGTTTTCTTGTAAACTAAGAACTAAAGGGGCTCAAATTGTCCCATCGGTGAAATCAACCTCAATTTGTCAAGCCTTTCCTTGTAAAATAGTTTCAAACAAGGAAGGCAATTCAACAAATACAGAAATTGATGCATTAACTTCATTCATCCTAGATTGAAGATGCACCAAATGGAAAGGGGGGTTCTGAAATAACCATAATCCATCATTATACTCCACAAATAACAGCAGTGTTGGACTGGGATGCCAGGGGCCCACCAGAAAACCTTAGACAGTGGGCCCACTTTCCAAACTATTATTCCTCCTCTCCTCATGCAACCTCATTATTCTCCAAGTCTTCTATATCTACTTATTATACTCTATTGTTCCATTATTAAGCCTCTTCTTTCCTAAAAAGAAAATGACCATGATATATGCCAAATGGTTAGAAGCAAGAGGGCCCACTGACACCTGGGCCCACCGGGACTTTTCGTGGTATCCCGGTGGGCCATTCCGACACTGAATAACAGAAACATGATATGAGACACTAAAGATATCAGGCACTCATTAAACACCTGAAAAGGAAGATATTTTTTTGCAATGTTTGTGAAGCACGCATTGTACTACATGAAATATGGTCCTGTGTCAATCTCTGTAACCCAAGCTATACTCTGTATTTAGAGTTGCTACCCGGCCGGTATTTTACCGGCCTAGCCAGTAAAACACCTGCCAAGGCCGGGGCCGGTATTACAAATTTACCGGCAATGCAGTTGCCGGTAATTTGTAATGCCCCTTAAAAAAAGCCCTTGGCCTGCCCCCAATTCACACAGAACTTACCTTTTTCCAGCGCTGTGGACATCGCTCCGCCCCTTTTGCAGCACACAGTGTGACCCCACACTACGTCACAGACCGCCCCCTTTTTGGGCCCGCCCCCCACTGGCCGGTAACCTTTTTCAGTAAAGGTGGCAACCCCATCTGTATTTAAGTTATTTGGACTGATTCATTTTCTTTCATTGTCTCTCAATATTATTTGCTCAGTATTGTAGCAGCCTTAATCTGAATGGGAGGGGGGTTTACAAATGATATCAAGGTCAAGAAAAGCAATAAAATGCACTAAGCTAAAGTCAAGGTTTTGCCAGAATAGTTTCTGCTAATGGCCTGGACTCTCTTATCCTATTATTGTACTCATAATGCTCCTCCTGTTAGTATAAGTGAATTGTATATTACGCTTCTTTTCCTGAATATTATATTGCCAAAGCTACTGCCAGTTTGCTGGGGTTGTCACTAAACTACGGTCATGGCTTTAAAGAAATGGGAAACGTGAGTTTAATAATGGCTTCCTTTCTAGATATTTCCTTTCTAGATATTGTAATTATCTAGAGATTAAGTTTGATATAGTTATAAACTATTCTTCTATTTTTTTATCCTTTTGTAGTCCCCCCATTATGTGCATGTGCTCCAATTATGACCGCTATCAGAAATCACAGGGCCCCGATCCGACAAAATTTCCTGGGCCACCTGGGCTGCGCCCACAAGTCCACCCCCATAAAAAAAAAAAACATTTGTGGTCAGGGCCTCCCATTAAAAAAATATTTGTGGCTAGGACCCCACCCCTTACACGTCCATGTAAAAAAATTTGTTGCCAGCCAGCCCCCCCCCCCGGAAGTTTAAAAATAAATTGATGGTCAGGGTCCCCATTACCTTCCGAGCCCAGAGCAACAATACCCCCATCCACCCTGATGGCGGCCCTGGCTCCAATATCAAACTCTTAATAGGTGAACTGGGAGACTTGCTGATTAAATCCATTCATGTCAACTAAGTTCTGTTTGTATATTTGTTTTATGTTAGGATTCCAATTTTAGGGCACGCAGACAGGATCAGACCAGGGCATATGGGACCCAAGGGGCTGCCACCTCATGGGGCCCCTATACCCCCTCAGGGGCCCCTGCCCAAATCATGAGTTCCACCAGAGGCCATACCCACCACCAAAACTCCTCCTCCCCACTGCATGTACCTATTACTTGCTTCCTTTGTTTCTGCCAGGGAGTGGGTCTGAGTCAAGGCCAAGAGGGCCGGGGCTAGGGTTGCCACCTTTACCAGAAAAAAATACAGCCTTCCTATATGTTTATCTTTTTCCCTATTAATAACATTGGGATCAACCATAACCATAACCATAAAATACCGGCCAGGTGGCAACCCTAGCCGGGGCCCACTGGGTTTTTTCCCCAGTGAACTGTTGGCCCAGTCCAATCCTGGATGCAGATAACATAAGTTTATTTATCACTTTGATGATTTTGTTTATCTGTGTAAGAATCCATATTGCATTACTGATACCCTTGCTGGCAGCCAGATTGAACACCGGCCCGGACTTGCAATCTGTGGGTTCTGGCAAATGTCAGAGGGGCTGCTGTAAGACGCCATAGACAGTCATTACTTAATGGGCTAGTGGGGGGGCGTTTGTACTATAAATTCTAGGGCATGTTGAAGACTATCTCACTATTTACCGTGTGGCCGGTCAATCACATTGTTCGGCAAATTCAGTTATAGGAGACCACTTAATGTAAAAGATCATATTAGCTTATTTGACACCAAACCCTGAACAAAGAAACCACAGGGTTAATAGTATGAAATGAAAACGATGAACAAGGATATGTTTTTAACCTTTATTAGTCAAATTTATTTGAGATGAAACAGCAACTTCGGTATTACTACCATCCTGGAGATAAAAATTGAGAACACAAATCGATCCTCATAATTTTCATCTTCAAATCAGGGCCGGTAGGCAGAAGAGGGCACGTACCTCTTCCACCCACTTCCACCTAATCCAGAGTGCGAGGTGACCAGACCCTACAAAAGTCTCACTTTCTGCATATTCAGGTCAGTTTGGTGGCCCAAGAAACCCTCTAATATCATCACTGCGATCGGTTTCTTCATTATCTTGGGGCTTAGTTAACTTAGTTGTAATTTTGTGATTGTCATTAGCAGGTTTCAGTTTTGACCATGCTAATTCATAAGAATTAGGTTTATTTAATCCATCAAAACTCTTTTGTGCCCCATTTTTCTTTGTTGGCATTTCCAGTTGAATACTTCTTGCTTTTGATGGTTTCGGCATCGCTGTATTGGTCTCATCACTGGGTGAGTTGTGTGGCATAGCAAAACCTCTTAGATCATCATCAATATCTGAGTCTTCTGAAGTTTCCTCAGTAGCTTTGGGTTTTGGAGTTGTTTCTTTGTTATTAGCATGTTTCTTTATCAGTTTTGCCCATGGTAATTCATAAGAATTAGGTTTATTCAGTCCATCAAAACTCTTTTGTGCCCCATTGTTCTTTGTTGGCATTTCCAGTTGAAAACCTTTTGCTTTTGTTGGTTTCTGCATCGCTGTATTGGTCTCATCACTGGGTGAGTTGTGTGGCATAGCAAAACCTCTTAGATCATCATCAGTAATTGAGTCTTCTAAAGCTTCTTCCGTAGCTTGCGGTTTTGGAGTTGTTTCTTTGTTATTAGCAGGTTTAAGTTTTGTCCATGCCATTTCATAAGCATTGTGTTTTACCTTAACATTTTCCCTTTTTGGTGTTGCCTGTTGATAACTTGTTGGTTTATGTGTCACTGCAGTGGTCTCAGCCCCTGAACTGGGTGTATTTTGTGGCCCGGCAAAACCTATGTTGTCGTCATCAGATACTTCTTCAATATATTCGGGTTCTTCCAGTGTTTTAAAACGTTGTTGTCCTATAATATTCCTCTTTGCTTTTAGCTCTGTCAATATATGTTGATTATTATTTGTACTTATCTCTTGGGGAGGTGTGGATTTGAATGACAGATCTGTTTTTAACAGAAATATAGAAATGACATTAGTAAATGATGCCTATAATCTTTAGCGTTGGATGCTATACAAATAAGAAGTTGGTATTTACCGTTTTCAGATGTAGCTGCTGGTGTCTGGATAGTCATTAATTCATTGTCCTCACATGGAATCCTCTGTAAGAGAAATAGGCATTTTAGAACTAGGGATGCACCAAATCCAGGCTTCGGTTCGGGATTCGCCCTATTTCAGCAAGATTTGGATTCGACCAAATCCTTCTGCCTGGCCGAACCGAATCCGAATCCTAATTTGCAAATTAGGGACGGGGAGGGAAAATACGTTACTTTTTGTCACAAAACAAGGAAGTAAAAAAGGTTTTCACCTTCCCACCTCTAATTTGCATATGCAAATTGGGATTCGGATTCAGTTCGGTATTTGGCCGAATCTTTCGCAAAGGATTCAGGGGTTCGCCTGAATCCAAAATATTGGATTCGGTGCATACCTATTTAGAACCTACATATACAGTATATATGGGTATATACAGAGGAGGAACTGGCAATAGAACCAACAGGGCAACGATCTCCAACGTGTGGAAGTTCAATAAAAATGCAATACTCAAACTAAGGAGAATTATGTGAATTCTTTACTCCCCAAAAAATGCCCCTACTTATTCTCTTATGTCATTTCTCAAATAGGCAGTTTCCATACCTTAATATAGTGGAGCCCGTGAAGGCATCGAAACCTTGCAAAATCACAGAAGCTATCAAAGCGGCTGACAGTTTTCAAATCAGTGCAGACAGGACCTGAAAAATAAAATTGATCATTACTGATAGGGAAACGCCATAACATTAGTGTAATGTGTGGGGAGACAGTTTAGACTTTCTTTACTATCAGACCCCGCTTGTTTCCTTCCCTCTTTGTTCTCAGTACAGGTATGGGATTCGTTATCCGGAAACCCGTTATCCAGAAAGTTCCGAATTACGGAATAGCTGTCTCCCATAGACCCCATTTTATCCAAATAATCCACTTTTTTTTTTTAAAAAAAAAGATTTCCCTTTTCTTTGTAATAATAAAACAGTAGCTTGTACTTGATCCAAACTAAGATATAATTAATCCTTATTGAAAGCAGAACCAGCCCATTGGGTTTATTTAATGTTTTCATGATTTCCTATTAGATTTAAGGTATGAATTTCCAAATTACAGAAAGATCCATTATCCGTAAATCCTCAGGTCCCGAGCATTCTGGATAACAGGTCCCATACCTGTATTACTCTACAATATAATGGTAGAGGATAATGAACATCTTAATTTACAGTCTATGTGGCTGATTTACAAAATAGCTTTTCCAATAATGAATATAATTGATGGGCCAATAACCTTTCTTATATAAAACCTTCTGTTCTATACAAAGCTGAACTCACCAGTTGGTACAACGCCGTGGTTCTCATAAGCGTCGAATCTTCGTATTGTGCGCTTCTCACACCCATTAACCAAACGCTGAGCACAAAGGCTTTTTACCATGGGCTCTGGCATTAGCAGCCTGAAGTACTTCTCATACTCTTCTTTATTTAGGGGGGTGCCGGGTAATGGTACAGTATATTGATATGTTGTTGATATTTTAGAAAAAGATAAAAAAAGAATGAAAAAGGCTGAAAGAGACAAAAGGACACAGTTGTAAGACACACCAATCCATATATTGGGCCAAAACGTAAATATTCATTCGGCCAGACTAACCAAAATTTATCCATTAAAATATAATTTCAAAACAACTTTTTATTCCTTATAACAAAAAATCTTTTTCTACATGCCTATATGTTGTCTGTTTTTTACAACGGAAAACTACTGTTTTTTCGTTTTAATATATAACGTATTAAAGGGGGAAAAAACATTACCTAGATGAAAACACAAGAAGGTCTTCATTTTGCCTTGATAACTCTTGACTGAGCTTCAAAGCCTTAGTTTACATAAAGCAAGAGTGTGCAGGCATTATGACATCACCATGGAAATGTGCAGGCATTATGACATCACCATGGAAATGTGCAGGCATTATGTGACATCACCATGGAAGTGTGCAGGCATTATGTGACATCACCATGGAAGTGTGCAGGCATTATGTGACATCACCATGGAAGTGTGCAGACCTCACAATAAAATGGATTTGTAATAGGATCATGGGAGTTGGTATGGGAAATCTTAGAGGGAAACAAAAATCAAACTTGAATATGTTTCATTGTACTGAAATAAGAAACTTTCTAAATATAAGCAATGAACAATTCTGTACCATTTCTGAAATAATCACATTTATCTTCACATTCTTACTCTCAGCATCTGTTTTTTTTATTCTGTCTTCGTGTAGGAGTTGGGTGAGTTTGATTAACAGTTAGAGCTAATATATTTTTTTTTTGGGGGGGGGGCTCGCTTTTCTAGCAAATGTATTAGGGTTTACTCAGATAACTGATTCCAGCAGAAACAAAATCAGACAAAATAACTGACTTGACACATATCCGGCATATAGAGAAATGGTATTTCTGGTGATTTTAAAACTGTGAGCTGTGATACATCTTCTAGGTAAAAGCACCCCCCCCCCAAAGGCTGCAATAGGCTCAACTGTCATTCAAACAGACTCCCAACTCCTGCATGAAGAGCTAATGAAAAGAGACAGATGTTGAAATGGGGAGAGGAGAGAGTAAAGATGAACTTGATTATTTCAGAAACATGTCAGAATTGATTATATTTTAGAAAATTTCCTATTTTAGTATGATAAAGTTTATATTACATTGTAATTCTTTTTATACAATAGCTCCCCTTATAAAGAGATGACATTCTGGTATAATAAAAGTTCTCTCCAGACTGCAGCTTAAATGCATTTTATTATTAGAGAACAAAGCCACATGATTTTCTTTAAGATGATGAAAATTTTAGTTTAGCCAAAGGTGACTCCCATGGATAGAAAGTGTTGTATATTAATAAACTAGAACTCCCAGTTCTGTTGAAACAATGAAAGTTATTTTAATTTAAACCGTGTTTAACTTTCACTGTGTTTTTCCTTTCCCATGTGGATTTTTTTTTAAGCCTCATAAAGACCATAAAATAACTGTTCCCTTTGGTGGTGGAATAAAAAGAGAAACTTGGGTAAAATTAGTCAAAATAGAATGATTTTTATAACTTGTAGTGTATTATCTCCTATAATCCTGCTTGATCACCTCATCAGATAGTGTGCTCTGCATTTTGCATTTTTGTGGCATTAGGGTAAGACTCCACAAATGATTTTTTCTCTTACCTTATTTTTGTCGCATTCGACAAGCGCGTTGGATCGCGACAAAAATCGTTCATCGAGTCCTACCCTTAAGGTGAAATCTCTTTAATTGGTCTGGAACACACCTTAAATCCCCAAGGTCCTTTTGAAGATAACAAAACATTAATAAGTGGATTAAATGTGTATTTGGAGACCAAATTAATCTGAATGTATCATTTTATTTTGCCTTAAAAATGTTCCTTTTAAAACCTGGCCAGCCAGGAACCCAACATATAACAATATAAATACATAAAAAGATTTTTCAAAATGATTCAGGTAGATGGTCACTTAAAATCACAATAATAGGAATTTTTTAAATCTCCTAGGTTGTATTGAATGATTCCCCCAGTCTTGCAACAACAGTTATGTAGAGCAAAATTGGTGTGAGTTACAGTTCTCCAACTTGGGAGTGTTGCGGAGTGAGTTATAGTTCTTCAATTTGGTAATCGAGTAAAAGATAATTCTACCAAATGGGTTGCCAAGCTTAGTATGTGGAGATATATGTAGAGAAGGTTAAAAAAGGAGTTAAATGGGGCATCAAGTTTAACCCTTTATCCAGAAGATTGCATACCCCCCAACATATTGGAAATAAAAAAGGGACAAAAAAAAGTTGCTACGCCACGCCCATTTTTGTGGACACATCCCCTAATTACCATGTTCGTTTTACAAAATTTGGCAGGTTATGAAAGTTTGAACATATTCCTGTGTTTTTTTCAGTTATTAAAATTTTGTTAATGACGGTGAATTGCCCTTTAAGCTGTGAGTATAACTTTTCCCAAGGGGCCGCCTTATCTAAATTGTTACAATTACTTATTTGCGTATCTCAAAATTGTTACAAAAGTATCTTAGCTGCACCTGGTGCCTGTTCTGAGCCAAAAGCCAATTAAGTTAGAAACGTTGTATCTTTTTCTGGCTGTTCAGTGCAGAGAAAGTCTGGACTTTTCAGTACAAACTCGGGACTGCGGGTTGAGATGTCAAAAGCGGGACTGTTCCTCTGAAATGGGACAGTTGGGAGGTATGGTATTGATACTTGGGTTGGCTAGGTTGGGTACTCACAGTCACCGAGAATCCCTGTTCCCCACCTGTAATCTGGCACTCCCTGCGGTGCCCCTTTACCAGGGTCGGACTGGCCTGCCAGGGCCCTGGGAAAAAACCCCGGTGGGCCCCTAGGCCCTTGCTCTTATTGATTTGCAACCATCCACAATCCTGATAATAAATGTTAAAAATGTTGTACCACCATTCCTGGGCCCCACTTAAGTCAAAATAGCAAGAGCACTAAACCAGGGAGGGGACCCAGAACTGCCTGGCACCCGCCTGTATAACTGACAGCTCTTCTAGGAAGGTTGCTGGTTGCGTCTGGTTGCATCTGCCTATAGCTATGTTCCGAGTTCCGCCTTCACATGACATCACGAGTGATGTAACCCAGTCAGAGACTTGGAGCTGAGGACCGTGTTAGGGAACTCATTTTAGGACATCCTGCAGCGAAATACATTTCCTTCATGCGATGTCCTATGCCTTCGGAATGGTGCATCAGTTGCTTTTACCGTCACTCATCATCAGGGCCGGATTTACATAGTGGGTGCCCCTAGGCACGGTTGTTTGTCGCCCCTGTCCCCTCCCCTTTATTCGTGCAAATTTTTATTATCTGGACTGGAGCAATGGGGATTGGCGCACAGGACATATAAAAAATGATTGTATCTCCAGCACATCCCCAGTGTTTTAGAATCAATGTGGGTGTGGTTGGGCAGCATGCCGCCCCCCTAAAATCCTGCCGCCCTAGGCCCGGGCCTAGGTGGCCTTTCCACAAATCCGGGCCTGCTCATCATCCAAATCTGCAATCACACCTCCATCCTCTACCCTCCCTCCTCAGCCTCCTGCCCTCCGTCTTTCGCCCCCTCAGCCCTCCATCCTCCTCCTTCAGCCATCTGCCTTCCGCCCGAAGTCCTCTTCCTTCCACCCTCAGTCCTCTTCCTTCAGTCCTCAGTCCTCTTCTTTCAGTCCTCTTCCTTCCACCCTCAGTCCTCTTCTTTCAGTCCTCTTCCTTCCGCCCTCGCCAGGCCCGGATTTGCGGCAAGGCCGCATAGGCCCGGGCCTAGGGCGGCAAAGAAATAGGGGCGGCATGCCGCCCAGCCGCCGTTCAACTGCACCAGCTGCGCCGGCGTTTTTTCGCCGGCGCGCTGGGAAGGCGGCCACTAGGACCGCGCGGCTGCCTGGTCAGACCGCGTGGCTGCCTGGTCGACCTCGCGGCCTAGGGGCGCGCAGAAGTTAAATCCGGCGCTGGCCCTCGCTCACCACTTTAGAAAGTTATGGATAAGACTGTCGGCTGAAAAGAGAGATCTGAGAGGGGAGTGCTGAGCAGTGAGGGCGTAGGGAAGAGGGCGGAAGGAAGAGGACTAAAAGGAAGCGGACTGAGGGTGGAAGGCAGAGGACTGAGGGCGGAGTTCGTATGACTGACGGCTGAGAAGGGAGGGTGGAGGACGGAGGTGCGATTGCAGATTTGAACGATGAGTGACGGTGCATGAGTGGCGGGCCAGGGCCAGCACACCCCCTGCTCCCCCAGTAGTTCCGCCACTGGCTAGGGGGGGTGGGAGAGGGTTACCTTTTATTGTGCGGGCCCTTGAAATGAGGTTTCCTTGTGGGCCCCAGGCACCCCAGTCCGACACTGCCCTTTACTATTCCAACCAGGCTTTTTCTACTGACAGACCACTGTCCAGAAGCCCATCAAACCCTAATACTGGCCTAAACCCTTTCCTCTTCAGTCCATATCCTGTGAAAAATCCACCAGAGCACTATCCCTCCTTGTTATCCTCCTTGTTGGGGCATTAGGCGGCCCATGCTCACTATCCTGCCCAGCGGCAGACTTATCAAAAATTTATTGTGAATCCAATGGATATGCATTCAAAATAAATACGGTTATTTCAAGTTAAATGGAGTGCGGGTCCTTCTGATGAACTATATATATATATTATTTGTTATATCAGCAGCTGCACCCTAAATACCGGATTCCACTTTAATCATTGTGGATGCAGGGTTAAAACAACATAGTTTTTTTTCAGAAGAACCCAAACTCCAATCATTTGAAAAAGGCCCTAATGTGGGGCGAAACGTTGGATGCACAAATGCACATAATAAAAACATTTTGAGTTTTCAAATGATTGGAGTGCGTGTTCTTCTGAAAGAATAATATATATATAAATATTTATATAGTTTGTGTTTATTAATGTGTGTTTATTCTATGGAAATTCCTAACACTAAAAAAACTATATTTTACTTTATTTACTTTATTTTTTCATCAATTTTGTCTTTACAGATAAATTTATAAATTAATGAGGCTTTTTCTTAAGGTACTTTTTTTTTAGTTGCCGAAAACCCGAAAAAATTGCGGTAAAAAAAGATGCTTTATCATCATGTTCCAAGTCCGAATCCGAAAATACTCCATCTAAAACCAGCTGAATTCATGTAAAAGTCAATGGCAGATTTCCCCTTCACCATTTGAAGAGTTATTTTTTTTTTAACAAAATTTGGGTTTTGACAAATAAATGACCCCATGCAACAAGTTACAACAAGTGCAATTTTTGGACTCAAACATAGCTCTGTGCCTTCCTAGGAGTGCAAGGAGTTGCACCTGAGTATATGCCCTGCTATCTGCAGCTTTACATACAGACGGGCTATTGGAGAGGGGTATATTGGCACCCCCCTGAAATGTCCCTGCAAGTTGAGGCAAGTTTTAGTTGGATAAAAAACAGGTGTACGGCCAAAAAGATCCGCCTGTAGGCTGTAAGTCCTCATAAGGGCTATCAATAGACAATTACAGCCCATATTTGGCACCCCAGTAGTGATGTGCGGCCGGCCCGATACACACGGGAACCCCTTTGTGGCTGGCGGGCAGGTTCGGTCGATCTTTTCTTCCTGCTCTCCCCGCCAGCAACCTTACAGTGCCGGATTCAGACTTCCGGGTTTTGGTTTTATAGCCATGAGCCTGCTCGTCCCGCCCTTTTATGACATCATCAGCGGGGTGGACAGGTCTATAAAAGGAAGTTGGGCTGGTGCAGGTTGTGGGAGGTCGGATATCAGGCAGGTGCACACATCACTACACCCCAGGTACTTTTGCTGTTGCTCTCTTACAACTGAATATGGCTCATCACAGATAAAAAAAATGTTGTGGACCCCTGCACTAAAATGTCTCTCACTCTGCCTCCAGACCTGTCAACCCACCTGGAAATTCTGGGAGTCACTGTACAGCCATTGGGAGACTGAGTTGGGATGGTCGGGGTGTAAAGGAAAACATTCCATTGGGCCCTACAGATTCTTTTCTGGATTGGGGGAGGGGTGATAACACTTGATATTAGGCCAGTTAATATGTAGCTCTCCTGCAAGGGTTGGTTTTAGGACAGAGCACCGAGTTTATTTACAGTGGGACCCAAGTGCCTCATGGCCTCATTTGCAAAAGAACAGTATAAATATATCTCAAGACTGTCAGGAGGATGCTGGGATGTAGTTCAACAGCAGCAAGTTAAATAACATACATTTTACCCTTCTTGTCTTTTCCTCCTGCAGTGTCAGTTTCCCTTTATGTTGAACTTGGTTCTCAAAGTAACCACAAATGGCAGTATCATTTTGGTTATCAGGGAATGCTGGGAGTTACAGTCTAGCAAAGAATGAGAGCAATGGGTTGGCTCATATTGAATGTTTTGCTCTAGGCCCTGCCATTACTGTTATGTTTTGGTTAGCCAAGGATGAGTAGAGTATAACAGTGATTTATTAGCAGAGTCATGCAGGAATTACACAACAGAAAGCTTACTGTTGTGTAATGCCTGCATGACTCTGCTAATAAAACACTGTTATACTCTACTCATCCTCGGCTAACCAAAACATAACAATTACTATGTCTACATATTTGTGTCGGGGCCCTGCATAATGCAGAAATCCTGGAGCCCCCATCTAGGGTGATTGGCATGCCTTTAGCTGTCGGTGGTATGACTGGGAATTGATTGTTTATATACTGAAGCCAACATTGATACACAATGTAATATTTGTAGTTGCCAGGCCCCTGGCATATGCCCTCTATGTTTTTACCTAAATTCATTTATTTACACTGTTATAAAAACAGGTATGGGGTACATTATCCAAAAACCTCCGACTGACAGAAAGGCTGTCTCCCGTATTATCCAAATAACCCAAATATTTAAAACTGATTCCTCTGTAATAATAAAACAGTAGCTTGTCCTTGATCCCAACTAAGATATAATTAATCCTTATTGGAAGTAAAACAATGTTTACATCATTTTCTAGTAGACTTAAGCTATGAAGATCCAAATTATGGAAAGATCCGTTATCTAGAAACCCATTGGTCCCATACCTGTATACCTTTCTTTATTTATACTTTCACAAATAATTTACACCTTTTGTGAGGGAAGTGGATCCCTTTAAAAACCCATGCTGGCACCTCTGTACTGAAGAACATCTCCCGTAGTCCAGTTTAATGCAGAGTTGATAAGGTCCCGATCATATAAAGATACAGTAGGGTACATTTTTGTTCATATGGAGCCAGGTCACCCACCTGTATAGGTTTGGAGATTTGGAGGAAACCCCCATGCAGAGACACAGTGAGAACAGATAGTGTCCAGGTCATTAGTGAATTCAGGGCACCAGAGGTAGAAGGTAACAGTGAATTGATCCCCAGTGGGAGTTCAACCCCAGAGAGAGAATCCGTCACTGTGAGAGCTTTCCTGGTGTCTTGGCTATGGACGTAACAAAGATTCCAGTTTATCAATGGGATATTGTGATTATTATATACCCTGGAGGAAGAGCTTTGGATCCATCAAACCACTGACAAATGCCAAAGGAGCAATGAATTAAATCCTGATGCAAGTCAATACTATGGATCTGAAGAGAAAAGACCAACAAGAATGATGGATTTGCCGACATTCCATGTGCGATAAAAGTTAAAAAAATAAAAAAATAAAAAAAAACATTGACTGTAAGAATCAGAGGGAGGGGGATGTACTTAATGACCTTGGCACAATGGAGAAAAAAATATTATAATTCAGAAACATTTCCTCTTTTTCACTTGTTTATTTCAAAATGTCTCATTGTTTGGTTTCCTTTTTGCCTGCCAGTTTGCAGCATTTTCCCCCAGAAGTTGCCATGCTCTAATATGGAGGCAGTTGATTAGGCTTGTGCGCTTAAAGGATAAGTATAACCTTAAAATAAGTGAATGTCGGTGCACAAATGATAGGGAAACCCCTCCAAATACACATAGAATGGGCTTTGTTCAGCAACCTCACTTCGTTTACCCAAATTGCTAAAACTGACAAACACCTCTTGGGTAGACTGGCAGCAGCAGCCAAGAAAACAATATTGCAACAATGGCTACACACTAGTCCCCCACCACTGATATTGGTGAAACAAAAACTACACCATATTTTCCATATGGACTGGCTGGAGACCATAACCAAGAAAGAACATCATACATCAAAATTTTTCAGTATCTGGTCTACCTACATATCACAACTCCCACAACAAATCAAATGCCTCACGATCTACACCTTTAGACATACGTCATGGTATGAAATGGAAGTTCTCAAGAATCACCCTTTGGTTATGGAATCATCTCAATATCTAGCAGCACTACAACAAGAACAATTACAACCTGATGTTGCGCCTCCCGGAAGTCATCAAACCAACAGTCTACTGACCTCCTATCTAAACTAATCCTCATGGGTTCTACCCCCCACAATGCTATAATCCATAACTGAGCTGAAGGTTTAAATTGTTATTTAAAAGTTATTGAAATGTTTTATATTTGGAATCATAATCACCACAATCTACGCTTTATGGAAACATGTATAAGCAATTTCTGTGATTTTACTGTATCTTCTATAATAAAAACAAGTTAATAAAAAAAATAAGTGAATGTAAAATGAATACGGATCAAGAAAGTTGTCAAGAGAGAGAGAAAGAGGCTGCTCTGATGTTCTTCTGCTTAGGAAAGATTTGAGAAAGGTTTCTATTTTTTTTCCGAAGCAGAAGAACATCAGAGCAGCCTTTTTCTTTCTCCTGACAACATTGACTACTTGCTGGTCAGACTGGTTGGAAAATGACCAGCAGATGGCGCTGTTGTAACTAAATTCATTCATATTAACAGTACATGTATCCCTTAATATCTTGGGGGGGAATATCAATAAATAATGAATGTACATTGCAAAAGTTCTTAGAATAGCCCCCTCATCAATTTTCCATTCACTTAGTTTTAAGGTTTACTTATCATTTAACCCATGTCAACCAATCAGCAGTTTGCTTGAAGCACCTCATGTAGTAGAGACATGCACTTCTTTACGTAGGGTTCCATCCTGGGCCTCCATTGTGTTGGTGCCCTACCAGAGCTTTCCTCTCCACCCAAACTCCCACATTATCTGACCCCCAGATTTGTAGCATTGTCCCTACCATGGAGAAGACGCTTAGCAGGAACACATGCAGCAGATGTGGCCGTACAAAAGCAGGTAGGTAATTTGCATAAGCTGCAGGTCCTGCTTGGGGTCCCTCAGGAGAATAAGCTCAGCTTTTACTGTAAGTAAAAAAGATCTAGAGAAGAGGGACCAATTTACACTTCCACAGGCAAGGGGTAATGGATCTCGGTGGATAGATGGCAACATAAATGTTTGGGTGCAAGCAGGCCCGCCATTAGAAATCACGGGGCCCCCTGGGCTCCGCCCACACTAGCACCCAAGCCCCACCCCAGATCCCGCCCACTCCACATCACAGTTAAAAGACCACAGCGACATCAGCGCTAAAAAAGTAACCCCCACACACACACAAGTTATAAAAAGCTATTGATGGTCAGGGCCCCCTTATAAGTTAAAAAAAACAACGGTGCCAGGGCCCCCCATAAAAGTTTTTTTTAAAAAGCATTGGTGCCAGGCCCCCCTTACAAGTTAAAAAAAATTGGGACCCCAAAGAATATTTTTTAAAAAAACATTGGCGCCAGGGCCCCCCTTACAAGTTAAAATACAATTGGGGCCCCAAAGAATATTTTTTTTAAAAAACATTGGTGCTAGGGCCCCCCTTACAAGTTAAAAAAAATTAGGGCCCCAAAGAATATTTTTTAAAAAAACATTGGTGGCAGGGGCCTATAGAATATTAAAATAATACATTGGTGGCCAGGGGATTAAAAAAACAAAAAAACAAATTGGTGTTCAGAAGAATTGAACTCACCGCTTCAGGACTTCAACTTCCGCTTTTCTGTGTTCAGCCGCAGGGGAGCGCAGGAATAGACGCATTTAGCTTTTTTCAATGGGGCTGTACTCACACAGGCGCGTGTAGTTGTCGAACGCAGGTTGAGGCGCAACATGCTGCATTTTTCCTGCGTTTGGCGCCTACACGCGCCTGTGTGAGTACAGCCCCATTGAAAAAAGCTAAATGCGTCTATTCCTGCGCTCCCCTGCGGCTGAACGCAGAAAAACGGAAAACAGGGGAGCGCAGCTTCAACCCCTCATCAGTAAGAGCCCTAAGGCTCCACATTTATTTGTTATTGCTACTTTTTATTACTCATCTTTATTTTTGAGTCCTTTCCAATTCATATTTGTCTCTTATTCAAATCAATGCATGGTTGCTAGGATAATTTGGACCCTAGCAACCCACTTGCTGAAAATGCAAACTGAAGAATTGCGCAGCTTTAACCGCTCATCAGTAAGAGCCCTTACAGAGAGGTTTTTTTTTTTTAGATGGGGTCAGTGACCCCCATTTGAAAGCTGGAAAGAGTCAGAGGAAAAAAGGCAAATATTTCAAAAACTAAAAGAAAACTTGCTTAGAATTGGTCATTCTACACCATACTAAAAGTTAACTTAAAGGTGAACCACCACTTTTGGTGATGTCATAGGTTTGGAAGGTCATGTCATATCTTGATATTTTACTAAAACCTTAGGGTAGAACTACACGGGAGTTTTCCGTACGATCCGAAGCGCTGCGCAAAAACGCAGGTGTCAGATCGCATGCGACGGAAATAAGGTAAGTTAATGCATTGTCGGATGGTGTCACAGCGTTGATTCCGACGCGACACACCGCTGCATCTGCATCCGATAGTCGTGTCGCATCGGATCAACGCTGCGACACCATCCGACAATCCTATTACTTAACTTATTTCCATCACATCCGATGTTTTTGCGCAGCGCATCGGATTGCACGGAAATCGTCCATGTGGTCCTACCCTTTAGATATTGTTCTACATAGAAAATCAGAGCACTAGGAGTAGGAGTAGGGGAAAAGAGATTTAACCAGCTGCAAATTCCATCCCAGGTGGGATTTTAATTGAGACACTTGAACAAAATGCTCTTCCCTACCAGCAGCTTTCCTTTCCTTTTTGGTGAATGGGACACAGCTGATCTGTGGCACTTTGTATTGCTATTAAGGGCTCTTACTGACGAGCGGTTGTAGCTGCCCTCCCCTGCGTTCCGTTTTTCTGCGTTCAGCCTCAGGGGAGCGCAGGAATAAATGCATTACATTTTTTCCAATGGGGCTGTACTCACACAGGCGCGTGTAGGCGCCGAACGCAGGAAAAATGCAGCATGTTGTGTCTCAACCTGCGTAATGCGTCTATTCCTGCGCTCCCCTGCGGCTGAACGTAGAAAAATGGAACGCAGGGGAGCGCAGCTACAACTACTCGTCAGTAAGAGCCCTAAAGGGGTTGTTCACCTATAAATAATTTTAGTATAATGTAGAGAGTGATATGATGAGACAATTTGCAATTGGTTTTCATTTTTTATTGTTTGTGGAGTTATTTAGCTTTTTATTCACCAGCTATCCAATTTGCTGTTTCAGGGTTAGGTATTGATTTCAATGAGAGATTGGAGTATGAATAGTAGAGAGACTGAACAGAAAAGACAAGTAACAAAAAGTAGCAATAACAATATAAATTTGTAGCGCTTCTGACAATTTGTTTTTTAGATGAGGGTCAGTGACCCCCACTTGAAAGCTGGAAAGAGTCAGAAAAAGAAAGCAAATAACTGGAAAAAGCATTAAAAATAAAAAATGCAGACCGATTGAAAAGGAATTAGCCATTCTATAACATACTAAACATTATCATGCTATATAAAGCAAGAACTTTTCAACATTTAACGAGCTTTCAAACACAGCGCTGTAGGGATCACTATTTTCCTCTAGGGGGAGATAAAGGACAGAGGCTGAGCATGGAGGAGGCTGTAGGTAACCCACTCCCTGCCCTTGGGCGAGGGAGAAAAGATTTTAGTTTCAAAATGAATTTAAAATAAATTAAAATAATCCCCCCCCCCCAAAAAAAACAATCTGCACGTGTCTGAAATGACATTTTATTTGTTACAACAAAAAGTGCAAATAAATGTCTTTTGTCAGAGACTGCCCCTTGCAAGCATGAAATAGGGTAGAATTTATCTGCTAATACCCATCATTCCAGGGCTAAATGGAAAGGGTTTACAAATTTGTGTGCAAAGAATAAATAAAAAAAAAAAATTGTCAGGCGAAAGGAATGTTCCAATGGACATGCTTTCCAATATTATATATATTCCAATTTTACATATATTAAACTGATTCATTGGTTTTGCACATATTTACAATATTTACAATTAAAAGAGGGCATTTTTTTTTTGTTCTATTCTCTGCACCGCTGGTTCTGAGCATGGAAACAATGGAGCAGAAGCCTGCAAGACAACAAGTCGAAAGCAGCAGTGCAGGAAGGGACAGATTATTGATTCTTTGCATTAACATTTACAAATAACTTTAAAGGATAACTAAACCTTAAAAATAAGTGAGTGTAAAATTGATGCGAGTGCAATTCTAAGCACTTTTGCATTGTACATTCATTCATTATTTATTTGTTCATGGCAAAATATTAAGGGACACGTGTACTTTTGAATTTTATTACAACAGCGCCACCTGCTGGTCATTTTCACACCAGTCTGACCACCAAGTAGTCAAGGAAGTTGTCAGGAGAAAGAAAGAGGCTGTTCTGATGTTCTTCTGCTTAGGAAAGATTTGAGAAATGTTTCTAATTATTTTCCTAAGCAGAAGAACATCTTTCTTTCTCCTGACAACTTCCTTGACTACTTGGTGGTCAGACTGGTCAGAAAATGACCAGCAGGTGGCACTGTAGTAACAAAATCCGTTCATATTAAAAGTACATGTATCCCTTAATATCTTGGAATGAAAAAATAAATAAATAATGAATGTACATTGCAAAAGTGCTTAGAATAGCCCCCATGTCAACTGTACATTCACTTATTTTTAAGATTTACTTATCCTTTAATGCCATTGCGAATGTAAATGAATGTATATTGGAATGCTACTTAGAACCTGTTTAATAAGTGAATGAAATAAAACATCCCCAGTATATGACAGATCTCTTTAGTGGATCTAGGGGAGGCCACTTGGTGCCACAGTTTCCCATTCTCCTCTATAAATCCCTAAATATAATTCTAATAATAATGTACCAGTGGCAGCATATTGGGAGGACAAATATTTGAACTGTTCAATGGAGAGGAGAGACCCATATTAAAGTGAATGGAATATTGATCTTGATAATACTTATATGAATCATAGACAGAGGGACAGATCACATCATAATTGGGAATTATCACTTCGAATTTTTGTGAGGCTTCATTTTTTTTAGTTTTTAGGGGGGGAAATGAAGTTCATCCAATCCAATAAACCTTTTTTTTTTTTTTTTTGTAAGAATTTTTAATTTATTTTTAAATATTTTCCTTTCAAATATATCTTTTGCCACAAAGACACGCCTGTGTATATTGGTATTGATAATAGGAAAGTAGGGATATGAAGTGCAATGTGATGAGCCTCGGGTGAGTCAGTGGGTAGCAGGGTGACACTCCTTATCCTGCAGTTAAGTGTTCACTACAAATACTGCAACTTTTTCAGTGGATAATGATTTTGGTGCCCCATTAGCTCACAATACAAAACAATACAATATATAGACCCGGCCTGGATCACTTCATCACTCCCCTGGCAGCTGGGAGATAACTGTCATCTCTTCTCTGCTGGAAACTTCTGTTATGAGATTGCGGGAAAGTCAATAAACAGGAGTAAAACACAAGTGAAGCGTCTTAACAGGTGCCAGGGAGGGAAGGATTGAGCCCACTGCCCGATTGTGCTGCATTGTGATTTTATTATATGATTATTGTCTATAAGGTATTTCATTTGTATTTTTGTGTGTTGTCTATAAAGGTATTTTATTTTTAATCTTGGAATTAACTTTTGGGGGCCGATTCACTAACTTCGAGTGAAGGATTCGAAGTTAAAAAACTTAGAATTTCAAAGTTTTTTTTGGGCTACTTCGACCATCGAATGGGCTACTTCGACCTTCGAAGTACTGTCTCTTTAAAAAAAACTTCGACCCCCTAGTTCGGCAGATAAAAGCTACCGAAGTCAATGTTAGCCTATGGGGAAGGTCCCCATAGGCTTGCCTAAGTTTTTTTGATCGAAGGATATTCATTCGATCGTTGAATTAAAATCCTTCGAATCGTTCGATTCGAAGGATTCAATCGTTCGATCGAATGAATAATCCTTCGATCGTTCGATCGAATTTTCTGCGCTAAATCCTTCGACTTCGATATTCGAAGTCGAAGGATTTCAATTCCTAGTCGAATATCGAGCGTTAATTAACCCTCGATATTCGACACTTGGTGAATCGGCCCCTTGGTGTTTCCCTCTCCAAAGAACAAAGAAAGAAAGAAAGAAAGAAAGAAAGAAAGAAAGAAAGAAAGAAAGAAAGAAAGAAAGAAAGAAAGAAAGAAAGAACATATTTGCCCCTACTGTAATTTTTTTACATAATTGTGCCCCTCTAGTGTCTGTTGACTTTGTGGATGGAGACTAGAAATTCTCAAATAAAGAAGGCACATTAATTGAATGTACTGCTACTAACCTACTCCCTAATGGTATTACCCCTGCTGCAACTGCCTGGGCTGCTTAGTGGAATCCTGAGGGGGAGGGGAGGATTAATAGAAGTAATGACCAGCCACATCCAGTGAGGGGAGACAGATATCTTTACCATTTCATTGTATTGGCTCAGTAAGAAAGATGAAACAGCGAAGGAACAAATGAACTAAATCATAAATGAACAAGACCCCATTTTAGTGCAGAGAAGAATAAGGGGGAGGAAGATTTATGAAGATGTAAATCGAAAAAAAAACATAGGAAAATTCACTAACTTCGAGTGAAGGATTCGAAGTAAAAAAAACCTTCGAATTTCGAGTAGTTTTTTGTGCTCCTCGACTATCGAATTTGCGTAAATTCGCCTGAGTAGAATCATTCGCATAGATCGAGTGCAAAAACGCTGCGACTATTCGCCATTCGATAGTCGAAGTACTGTCTCTTTTAAAATTACTTCGACTGCCTACTTCGCCACCTAAAAATTACCGAATTGCTTTAAAAGCCTATGGGAAAGTCCCATAGGCTTGTTTTCCAAGTTTTTGATCGAATAAAAAGGCATTCGTTCAAATGAAAATCCTTCGAGCGAATATTCGATCGAGCGCCTATTCACCTGGCGAATATTCGCCAATTCGACTATTCGCCAGCGCGTAAATTCGCCCGAATTGCCTATTCAATTCTATTCAATTCTATTCCCCAGTCGAATTTCAAGGGATTTAACCCCTCGAAATTCGACCCTTGATGAATTTGCCCTTAAGTGTGTGTGAATGAGAGGTGAGCAATAAAAGCAAAGAACAGTGGGAAAAAAACTAAGAAAGAGTATAAATGAATAAATGAGGGGTATGAATGAATAAATGAGGGGTATGAATGAATAAATTAGTGTCATGAATGAATAAATGAGGGATATGAATGAATAAATGAAGGGTATGAATGAATAAATGAGTCGCATGAATGAATTAATGAGGGGTATGAATGATTAAATGAGGGATATGAATGTATAAATTAGTGACATGAATGAATTAATGAGGAGTATGAATAAATAAATGAGCTTAGCTGATGTTCAGAGGGTACAGAAAAGATCGAGTAAAGCCACTGACAGAGCCCAGGACAAGAGGACATAGAAAAGGAAGTAAATAGCTGATTGATTGATTGATTGATTGATTAATAAATAATCATGAATTAATAATTGACTTGGTTGTGCCATATCATGAGAAGTTTATTAAAATGAAAACATAGAACACAGGGTATTTGGAAAGAGAGAAGAGACAGAAAGTGTAGGAAGATAAGCATAAAGAGGAATGAATAAATGAGTAGAGGAAGGAATAAGCGATGAGCACAATGAATGGGTTAATCATTGAATGTGCAGATTTCTGCCTTATGAATGTAATTGCTTTATAGTAGGACCAGTTCCCACCAGCGGCCACAGAACAAGCTCTGACCCCCCATATAACTGCTGATAATTAATTACTGGGGGTCCTTAAAATCAGCTCCAGTGGAATAAGTAGGCCCCGCCCGCAGATCTGTGAATTTTATAACCAATTTATATTCCTGCTCCCGCTAAGGTGCAGACAGTTACAGTTTCAAAAACGTGCGCAAACTTTCTTCTATTTTTTAATGCATTTTCTTGTTAAATTTCGTTTTTTTGGGGGGTGATTTCTGAAGAACATATTTGAAATGTAGTGTTTTGGGGGGTCATTTTTAAATCAATTATGCACCCCGTTTTGATCTGCGAGATTATCCCACTGACACACAATAAAGGTTTCCAAGTGCGCATCCCTTTACGATCTCTTATCCGGACACAGTGGCAGAGAGACCTGCACATCAAATGAATTCTGTTAAAGATTCCAGTGAAGAGAAGACACAAATATGATTTTACATTATTTCCTTCCCTACAAAAAGAATCAGAAAGTAAAGTAAATATTTATATTCGAATTGCAGAGATTCTTAAATCTTCTCCTATTGTAAAACTAGAAAAGTCCCCTGAGTTGCACAGTAAATAAAACCTGGGTTATTGGGAACGAAAAACACTCCCCAGTGTAGGATCCGTGGGGGGCACTAAGGGAAAACTGCGCAAATAGACGCGATTACAGAAATTAGCCGTAAATTCGATTTACCGTAAATTCAAAAAATATAGAAATAAATCTGAAAGCACAACATTTCCACGCGTCAATCGGATTATTTAAGTGTACAAATATACGAGCACATAGTTGATATATTCTACATATCCATAGCTATATATCTATTAGTTAATATAGTGTAGAAGTGGGGGCAGCATATTTGGGCCTGATTAGAAGTGTCAGGATAATTGGCTAATGGACAGGAGCTTGGGGGGGGGGTTGGATTGGGGACCTTGTCATTTCAGCAGTGTATTAATAGGAGATGTTTGTCAGTCTGTGAAATGACATCAAGTCCCAGCACATCATTTCTCAGTGAATGTGACCCCATCTCCATTTGCCAGGACAGCCCTCCTCTGCTCCCACTCCCAGAGCAGCCACTATACTCTATAGCCACAGTCACTCTACTCTATAGCCACAGTCACTCTACTCTATAGCCACAGTCACTCTACTCTATAGCCACAGTCACTCTACTCTATAGCCACAGTCACTCTATTCTATAGCCACAGTCACTCTACTCTATAGTCACTCTACTCTATAGCCACAGTCACTCTATTCTATATCCACAGTCACTCTACTCTATAGTCACAGTCACTCTACTCTATAGTCACTCTACTCTATAGCCACATCACTCTACTCTATAGCCACAGTCACTCTACTCTATAGTCACTCTACTCTATAGCCACAGTCACTCTACTCTATAGCCACAGTCACTCTATTCTATAGCCACAGTCACTCTACTCTATAGCCACAGTCACTCTATTCTATAGCCACAGTCACTCTACTCTATAGTCACTCTACTCTATAGCCACAGTCACTCTACTCTATAGTCACTCTACTCTATAGCCACAGTCACTCTACTCTATAGCCACAGTCACTCTATTCTATAGCCACAGTCACTCTACTCTATAGCCACAGTCACTCTATTCTATAGCCACAGTCACTCTACTCTATAGTCACTCTACTCTATAGCCACAGTCACTCTATTCTATAGCCACAGTCACTCTACTCTATAGCCACAGTCACTCTACTCTATAGCCACCGTCACTCTACTCTATAGCCACAGTCACTCTATAGGAAGGGTCTCTGCCCTGTAAAAGATGGGCTTCCTTCTCTCAATAGATAATCCAGCACAAAGGGACGTTTGTCTGTGGAAAACAGTCACTGAAGGGTCTAAACAATCTTTTACTGTCTATTGTGTCAGGTCTGTAAAAAGAAGGGACACTTAGTTGAATAAGTAAACTGCCATTTCCTGCAAATGACACTTTATGGCTAAAATGTCAACAAGTGGGAATAAATGGGACATATGTGCTCTCTAATGTTATGCATCTGGGAAATAAATGCGTGATAGTATAGCACAATATCCCTGTATATATGAGAGAGAGAGAGAGAGAGAGAGAGAGAGAGAGAGAGAGAGAGAGAGAGAGAATTACAGAAAGAAAGAGAGAGAGATAATAGATAGATAAAAAAATAAAACTGCAAGTCCCATAAAACAAGGAATATATATATATTGCTGGGTTGGGATGACTTATGGCAGATCCCAGAGAGACAAAGCAGAGGAAAGAGCTTTGGATAACACAGTAATTTGGGGGTTGGGATAAAAAGATCCAAAGATCCTACAATTGAACAAGGAAGGGGATTTATTGCAAGTCAATATTATACAGATATATTTGTGTTGCAGGCCACCGTTCTCTATAATTTATTCATTATACATCTGTCTTTTTAATAGATTCCTTGGCTCTTTATTGTTGTTCCTTCTCTAACTAAGACAAATTAATAGTCAGCCAAAATGACAATTTACATTTTCCTGAGATACATGGCCATGTCTTCTTCTTTTTTTTTTTTTTCTTTCCCTGATTCTCTTTGTAAAGCCCGAGGCTCACTAAAATCTCATTGAATGGGATTTATTTAGTCTTTGGAAAGATAAATCAGCGGGCAGAATTTACAGCCATTTAAAGCACCTGACTTTATTATAGGACCTTCATTTAGTGCTGCTCTGGGCTCGGTGACGCGGCGTTCCAATCGATGGGCCAATCAGAGCGCGGCCCGGCAGCTTGTGAGCCAATGAGCAGGTGGCTGGTCAGTTATCAGAGCGGTTCCTGCTGCTGCTGCTGAGTCGCTTTGGCTTTGGGATCTTCGCGGCACCGGGAGCGATCGCTGCGACTGACAACGGGATTTTGGAGAATCGCAAAGAATCGAGTTTGGTGGCGAGCGACTGGGGCAGGGCGACTGTGCAGAAGATCTGGCTGCTGTTTGTGGGGCTCCCAGGCGGCTCTGGGCTGATCTTTACTCTGCTGAAAGTTGCGCTCAAGCCTAGGGGACGGGCTGCTCTCATGCTCCCCAATGTTATCCGTGGGACAGATGGAGAGTAACAGACAAAGTGCTTTTCTGCTGAGCTCCACTCCTCTGGCTGCGCTGCACAATATGGCTGAGATGAAGGCCACTCTGTTCCCCTATACCCTGCACAACCCCAACACTTTCAAATCCCCCAGTCTGTCCTCTCTCAACTCACAGATCCCCCTGGCGACCCCTCATGGGATTAGTGACATTCTTGGCCGACCCCTAGGGGCCACATTGGGCTCCTCCAGTAACCTGCTCACTAGCCTGCCTCGTATTAATGGACTTGCCACCTCCACTGGGATGTACTTTAACCCTGCTGTGTCCAGGTACCCCAAACCCCTGACTGAACTGCCCGGCAGGGCCCCCATCTTCTGGCCTGGGGTTATGCAAAGCTCACCTTGGAGGGATCCCAGACTGGCCTGTGCAAGTAAGTCACAATAATCATTCTATAGGCTCTACATTGTATTGGCACAAATGTCTGGCAGCTGAAAAGTTAATGGCATTCTATCAGCTGGACACCCTGTGTTATTCTCTCCCACCACGTGATTTTATTATACATAAACACACACACACACATATATATATATATATATATATATATATATATATATATATATATATATATATATATATATATATATATATATATATATATTGAACAGTGGAAAAACAACCCCACTCACAGGACTTGTTGCAAAGTGGAAAAAAAGTGGATTTATTCAACGTTTCAGTCCCTACATCGTCAGGGGCCGAAACGTTGAATAAATCGTTTTTTTCATTTTACATCAAGTCCTGTGAGTGGGGTTGTTTTTCCACTATTCAATATGTTATAGAATGTTATAGAATTCCACCAGCACCCAGGCAGTTCTGGACTTTGTTTGTTTATATATATCTATCTATCTATATATATCTATATATATATATATATATATATATGTATATAAATATATATATATATATATATATATATATATATATATATATATATATATATATATATATATACTTTCCAATGAGTATCCGCACTCCAAGGCTAATTTATATAGAAAGAGGGGTGCACGGTAATCTTGTATACACCAATAGTTTCCAGACCAGCACTCCCTTTAGTAAAAAAAACCATAATTTTTATTGTTGCATAGTATCAATATCCAACGTTTCGGTTCCCATTCATCATCCTTGGGGGAGCGAAACGTTAGATATTGATACTATGCAACAATAAAAATTATGTTTTTTACTAAAGGGAGTGCTGATCTGGAAACTGTTGGTATATATATCTATATCTATCTCATTCTCATTCTCACTCTCTCATTCTCTCTCATTCTCTCTCTCTCTATATATATATATTTATCAAGAAAAGCAAACAAACCTCACAGGTCTTTCAGTGAACAAAAATCGTAGTTTATTTCAAGGTTTCTGCTTCTAACTCAGGAACTTCCTGAGGACAGCTTGAGTTAGAAGCCAAAACGTTGAAATAAACTACAATAATTTTTTTTCACTGAAAAAAGACCTGTGAGTGCGGTTTGTTTGCTTTTCTTGATATTTATCTATTTTTTTAACCAGCACCCAGGCATTTACTATTGTTGTTTTTGAGTGCACCAGCTCATTTTTGGTATATATATATATCTATATATTTGTGTGTGTTTCTGCTAGACAAGCACTGACCTTTCCCAAACCTACAGCTCATATTTCAAATTTTCAAACAAACAATATTTGCCAAGATTCTATGCCAAACCTACAGCTCAGACTGGGCCTTAGTAAAATTTGTTATGAACAATGTGCTGCAATTGGGGTGTATACAGCAGTTTATTTCTCAATTATGGCTTAATATAAACATATTAATTAAGGCGAGAGATACAGAGCAGGTGGAATATTGGGGTGCAGGCAGGTGTAAGAATAAACCCCTCCCCCATTCTAAAACTTGTTGCTTCTGAACTGTCTTGTTGCATAAAGTTGTATTATGTGGGGTGCAAGCAGGTTAATTAGGGGGGTTACATGTTTATTAGGTTGGTGTAAATTGATTATTAGCAGATACAGTTGTATAATAGTGAGGGCACATACTAAACTACTAATTGACTTGTTCATCAGGGTTAGTGTACATACAGTTTTTATTACATGAAGGTTTATTCAAGTGGGGATATATATTGAAAGCATTGATACAAGTTTAGCAGGGGGAGGGTACATAGAAGATTTTTAGGTGGGGGGTTCCTGTTCCTTTATGTACAGGCTGAGTGGGACATTTATATATTTGTGCTGGTTCAGTGGAAACTAATGATTAGTTCAGTTGCTGCACTTCTGTGCCCAGAGCATGGGAATAACAGTGTTTCCCTCACTCTCAGCCCAGGCAGGGTTGGTGTTGGATAAGGATGGAAAGAAGAAACATTCCCGGCCAACCTTCTCTGGACAGCAGATATTTGCCCTGGAGAAAACCTTTGAGCAGACCAAGTACCTGGCAGGGCCTGAGAGGGCACGACTCGCCTATTCCCTGGGCATGACAGAGAGCCAAGTCAAGGTGAGAGCAGAGAGATTCATGGGATTCCACTGGCAATACAATAAATATACTGCCTATAATAAAATAATATACCATGAGTAGTGTGGATGTGCCAATACAATATCCAATTTGATGGGTGCGACCTGGACCTTTCCTGGACCTCTCCTGCTTTTTCTCAACTACAACTCCCAGCACCCCTAGGGCAGGGATCTGGGATCTGTAGTGTTGCACCTTCCTGCTGTATTCCACCTTATATGTGATATCCTGATATGGATCTACTTCTTTATATGGGGTTATATCTGATATAGTATTGGGTTTAATAGGGGACAAAATTGGCTCTATTGTATAATATTCTCTCTATAAATAGAGATTGTTATTATATACAATACATTGTTATTATATGCTGCTGCTCTTGCAGGCAATATTTACTTGTGTAACATCAGAGAACCAAAAGTGACTGATATTCCATGAAAACAATATTATCTTAAACATTTTAAAACAATGACAATGTATTATAATTATGGGGGCTTAAATGCCTAAATGCAAATATTTAGCAGCCGTTAAATAATTAATGAATTGAATAATTCCCACTAGCTGCAATTTTTATTGATAACAGATGAGGCTTTTGTACCTAAAGTATCTATATAAGTCATCAATATATCGGCCAAATCATCCTGTGATTATTATACATTATAACCCCCTGAATTATAACATCTGCCAATTTACAGAACTCTTTGTTCCCATTGTCGAGGGTGAAATGGTTGTGTTTACATGGAATTCATTTGTGGCTGCGATTTATTTCTATGCAGAACATTGATCTGGATCTGAGTCCTCCTGCTTCTCTATTTCCTCTTATTATTCTGTATAATCATAGAACGAAAATGACCAATCACCAAAATTTTATCAAATTATAGAAGTTCTTTTAATAAAATAGTTTCTCCAAGAAATATAGATAATCGAATAAAATCGTTAGAGTCGGCCATTGTACACTTTATCCAGCAAATAAAAACTCTGGCAATTAGATAAATACAAGAAATAAATGATATACAGCCTAGAACCTATTTGTGTGCGTTTTTACGCGACCTAGAAATATACTATAATCTATAACATCTATAATATTGTCTATAATATTCACATTTCTTCTCTAGTTTAATTGGCTCATGTATTACAGGTAAATGATCCCAGAATTTCAGTGCCAATAAACCTTTACATTTAAATTATAGTTTCACCTGTGCGATGTGTCTCTATCAGTGACTATTAAAAAAGAATTGATTTTAGAGGTTTTATTAAGGCTAAAGAAGATTATTTCTAATCCCAGTTTCTAATTAATTGCAGACTTCCCAAATCTGATTTAAAAACAAAAAAAATTGGATGTATTTATATGTGAAAATAAAATGGCTGACATGTAAGATGAACAACAGAAATTCTGAGCGCAGCAATAATAATGAAAATATTAATATCCTGGACATTTTATAATCAGCGATCTTTTTCTATATAGTCTTGTCCAATATTCGAGATCTCAATAATCTGATGATATAAACTCTCTTTGTAACTAGGAAAGGTTTAGATTTCGGTGAAATCATTTTTGGGAAGAGAATTGAGCCTGTTTGATGGGGGTTTGGATGAATTTGTGAGCGCAGCAGTTTTTTTTAGAGGAGGCCAAATATAATAGCGGTACCGACCCAGCTCCTTTTGCTTGGATGGGGCTTATTCACATTAGAAGGATCCTTTTCGCTTTTGGCAGAGGAGGCCTTTATAGAATGGGGTTTCTTTGGCTGGGATGGTCGATAAGCCTTTAGGCTTTTGGGTTGTATGAGGACTCTTTGCGGATGAGGTCTGGTCTTCTCTACCAAAACTCACATTTTCCTGGGAAAGGGTCTCATGCTCTCCGAAAATTCATATTTTCATGGGAAAGGGCCTCATGCTCTCTTAAAATTCATATTCTCCTGGGAAGGGGTCTCATGCTCTTTTAAAATTAATATTTTCATGGGAAGGGGTCTCATAATCTCCTAAAATTCATATAATCTTGGAAAGGTGCCTCATAATCTCCTAAAATTAATATTTTCCTGGGAAGGTGCTTCATAATCTCCTAAAATTCATATTTTCCTGGGAATGTGCCACATAATCTCCTAAAATTCATATAATCCTGGAAAGGGGTCTCATGCTGTCCTAAAATTCAAATTTTCCTGGGAAGAGGTCTCATGCTCTCCTATATTTATATTTTCATGGGAAGGTGCCTCATAATCTCCTAAAATTCACATTTTCCTAGGAAGGGGTCTTATGCTCTCCTAAAAAATGTATAATCCTGGGAAGGTGCCTCAAAATCTCCTAAAATTCATATTTTCATGGGAAGGAGCCTCATAATCTTCAGAAATGTATATTTTCATGGGAAGGTGCCTCATAATCTCTTAAAATTCACATTCTTTTAGGAAGGGGCATCATGCTCTCCTAAAATGTTTTATAATTCCAGGAAGGTGCCTCATAGCCTCCTAAAATTCATATTTTCATGGGAAGGGGCCTCAAACTCTCCTAAAATTCATATAATCCTGGGAAGGTGCTTCATAATTTCCTAAAATTAATATTTTCCTGGGAAGGTGCCTCATAATCTCGTAAAACTCATATTTTCCTGGGAATGTGCCACATAATCTCCTAAAATTCATATAATCCTGGAAAGGGGTCTCATGCTGTCCTAAAATTCAAATTTTCCTGGGAAGAGGTCTCATGCTCTCCTATATTTATATTTTCATGGGAAGGTGCCTCATAATCTCCTAAAATTCACATTTTCCTAGGAAGGGGTCTCATGCTCTCCTAAAAAAATCTATAATCCTGGGAAGGTGCCTCAAAATCTCCTAAAATTCATATGTTCATGGGAAGGAGCCTCATAATCTTCAGAAATGTATATTTTCATGGGAAGGTGCCTCATAATCTCCTAAAATTCACATTCTCCTAGGAAGGGACCTCATGCTCTCCTAAAATGTTTTATAATCCCGGGAAGGTGCCTCATAGCCTCCTAAAATTCATATAATCCTGGGAAGGTGCTTCATAATCTCCTAAAATTCATATTTTCCTAGGAAGGGGTCTCATGCCTTTTACTAGGGTTCATGTTTGGCTGTGATGGGCGCTCAGCGCTATTAGAAGGTGCCTTGATGGTCAGGGATGGGTTTCAGACTATGGTTTGGATACTGATGTTTTAATTGCTCAGGCCCTAATGGGGGGATTAGACCAATTTAAGAGGTCATATTTGTCTGTAATGGGGCTCATTCTGCAGATCTAATTGGTCTCTGTTCCCCCAACAGGTCTGGTTCCAGAACAGAAGGACCAAGTGGAGGAAGAGACACGCAGCAGAGATGGCCACAGCCAAGAAGAAACACGACTCAGAGACAGAGAAGATGAAGGAGAGTTCAGACAACGAGGAGGACGATGAATATAACAAACCCTTGGACCCCAACTCGGACGACGAAAAAATCTCCAGGTTATTAAAAAAGCACAAGTCCACAAACTTGAACCTTCTCAGCCCTTGCAGCAACAATTCGGACACTTTGTGATAGGAAATCACAGACTTAACCCCCCCTCCCCCCAAAAACATGAACTCTCCCCCCTTATTAAGCGCTTTAACAGCTGAATTAACCAGGGTATTCATTAAACCAACCAGAAATTGTATGTGTTCATTCAAAAGTCTATCAGTGTTGTACAGCCTACAATGTAATGTATATATATATATATTTTCTACAGAATAAGTTATAAAAAAATGATCTGCTCATGTAAATTGGGAAGTAGAGATGCGATTCCGACTCCTGTGCGGCAAAAGCGGGCGATTTTAGGAATCGAAAAAAAATGCCCTTCTGTTTTACTGATTTTACCGTTTTGTACAGAAACATTCCACTCACTTTGTATATAAATATATATCTGAAGGCAGATTATTTTTATTCTTGTTTCAGTTCTGTTTCCCCCAGTGTCAAACTGAAAGCTCTTGGAAAGTTGTTTTTTTTTTTTTTTGTTTTTACTTTTTAAACCTCTGCTGGTTTATTCAGCCAAATTATAACCTGAAATATTTGATTTCGGAGTTGGATTTAAATATTGTTGTCCACAGTTGATGGAAAGACTTTGTATATTCAATAAATTATTTAAAATCTTCTCCTTACATTCGTTTTTTCTTTTTTTTACAAAATAATAATCCAATTTTTTTTATTTACTTGCGTTAATAAATAATAATAATAATTAACATCTATTTTTATATGCTATTGTGTAATCTGGATCAAAGCTTATACACATTATTATGATGAAGATGATTATTATTATTATTATTATTATTATTATTATTGGGAAACTAAATATATAACCTAAACTTTTTATTAAACATTTTCTCCTTACATTCGTTTTTTCTTTTTTTTACAAAATAATTATCCATTTTTTTTTATTAACTTGTGTTCATATTTAGTTTCCCAATAATAATAATAAAAATAATAATAATAATAATCATCAATTGTATGCTATTGTGTAAACTGGATCAAAGCTTAAACACATCATTATTATTATTATTATTATTATTACTATCAATAATACTACTACTAATAATATTTCATTAAAAAGGCAATTAAACCAAACAGATCATAGTCATCATTCCTATTTCTACACTGTAACTGTACTCAATTATTATCAGACGGTCAGTTTAAAAAACATTCAGATTATGCGATTATTTCGTTTGTGAGAGGCACAAACGTGTTTTCCGTTAATAAGAACAAATGAATTAGATGGGATTCTCATTAGAGTTGAGAAAGGAAACGAACAAGAGACATTATTATTATTCTGTTCTATTCTCCTCTTCTAATGTCCTTAGAGCAGCACAAACAATTTGTTTTCGAATTGATAAAAGCATATACAGTATGTATGTTAAATGTATCCTAAATGTATATTATAAATACAACTTTGAGCAGACACTGCGCATAAATCCTATTACTGGTAACCAATCTAATTGTATAATACTCTATTCTAATTGATTTGCTTTCTGTTCTTCCACCAGCCTCTGTCTTCTTTTGTATAAATTGTTTGACCAGATATTGACTTTATCTTTTTGGGAAACAAGATTCAGTAATAGGAAGTTCAGGGGGATATTTAACCCTGTAAAACTCAGTGACCTATTGTGGTTTATTGGGATTAACCTCTGTGTATTATAGACAAGTATCTGGCAGATACGTAGGAGAATGGATTTTATATGGCAGGGCAGTCATATAATTATTTTCTTTCATGCAGCCCAATTTACCCTAAATTCTGACAGTTTAGTTAAATTATTTGACATTATTCTTTTAAAGATTAGGAGTAATATATATATATATATATATATATATATATATATATATATATATATATATATATATATATATATATATACAGGGCCGCCATTAGAAATCACGGGGCCCCGTACAACAAAATTTTTGGGGCCCCCCTGGGCCCCGCCCACGCTGATGACCAAGCTCCACCCCATATCCCGCCTACTCCACATCGCAGTTAAAAGACCACAGAAAAGTAACCCCCCCCACACACAAGTTGTAAAAAGCTATTGATGGTCAGGGCCCCCTTATAAAAAATTAAAAAAATCTTTTTAAAAAAAACATTGGTGGCAGGGGCCCCCTTATAAGTTAAAAAAAACTTGGGGCCCCAACAAAAAAAAATGTAAAAAAACTAAAAAATAAACAAACATTGGTGGCAGGGGCCCCCTTATAAGTTAAAACAAATTGGGGCCCCAAAAAAAAATTTGAAAAAAAATTAATTTTTTTTTGAAAAAAAAAAAAACATTGGTGGCAGGGGCCCCCTTACAAGTTAAAAACAAATTGGGGCCCCAAAAAAAAATTTGAAAAAAAAATTTTTTTTTTTGAAAAAAAAAAAAAACATTGGTGGCAGGGGCCCCCTTACAAGTTAAAAACAAATTGGGGCCCCAAAAACAAAATTTGAAAAAAAAATTTTTTTTTTGAAAAAAAAAAAAAACATTGGCGGCAGGGGCCCCCTTATAAGTTAAAAAGAAATTGGGGCCCCAAAAAAAAATTGGAAAAAAAAAAAAAATTATTTTTTTTTGAAAAAAAAAAAAAAACTGGTGGCAGGGGCCCCCTTACAAGTTAAAAAAATTTGGGGCCACCAAAAAGAAAATTAATTTTTTTTTTAAAAAAAAACAAACAAAAAAATACAATGGTGGCAAGGGGCCCCTTACGAGTTAAAAAAAAAATTGGGGCCCCAAAAAAAAAGTTTTAAAAAAAAGATTGGTGGCAGGGGCCTATAGAATATTAAAATAATACATTGGTGGCCAGGAGATTAAAAAAAAAAAAAATACACAAACTGGTGTTCAGTAGAATTGAACTCACGGCTTCAGTACTTCAACTTCACCTCCTTTCGTGACTTCGGGTCTTTGCGCTGCTTCAGGACTTCGGCTTCGGCTGTTTTCGTGACTTCGGGTCTTTTCGGCGCTTCGTGACTTCGGGACTTCGGCTTTTTCCGTGACTTCGGGTCTTTTCGGCGCATCGGCTTCGGCTTTTCGGCACTTCCGCATTCGGCAGCACAGAGGCAAGACGTACGGCTCGGGCGCTCGTAAGGGGGGCCCGGATCTTCAAAAAATGCAGCGCTGCCGGGCCCCCCTTCATGCCCGGGCCCGGTACGCTTGTCCCCCCTGTCCCCCCCTGATGGCGGCCCTGTATATATATATAAATATAAATATATATATAAAACATTAGGGGAGTTCTGATGTCATTTCTGTCACATGACTCCCTAAAACTTGTGTATTATAATAAATAAAGTACCCCCAGTTGCAAAATATGAGGATATTAGAAGTTACCTCGGAGTTCCATGACCTGTATAAAAACACGCCTCGTGTTTATATATGGTCATGAAACTCCTCCGTAACTTATAATATCCTTATATTTTACAGGAGGGGGTACTTTATTCACTATATCTATCTCTCATCTATCATCTATATGATAAATACATTTTTAACTGTTAAACATTAACTGAATTTGAATTATTAATTAAGTTTTAGTTACAGATTCACAGTTCATTAAAGTTATTATTAGGACACACGATTTTTTTTTATTTTCTTTTTAAATTTTTAAGTACTCCTATAGCAAAATCTGGGAAATAATCCTGTTTAACAACCCTTTCCCAAATAATATAGAAAGAGGGATTAGAGATGGCAGATCTAACTGACAGAATGACATAGAGAAAAGGGGACAACAGAGCACAGGGCCAGTGTTAGGTGAGTTCCTATCCCCACTGATTCTACATCTCTCCCTACTATACCTGCTATCCCACAGTCACACTCCCTTCCCAGAGACTATTATCCACTGTTACTATAGGCACCATCTCTCCCTACTACACCTGCTATCCCACAGTCACACTCCCTTCCCAGAGACTATTATCCACTGTTACTATAGGCACCATCTCTCCCTACTATACCTGCTATCCCACAGTCACACTCCCTTCCCAGAGACTATTATCCACTGTTACTATAGACACCATCTCTCCCTACTATACCTGCTATCCCACAGTCACACTCCCTTCCCAGAGACTATTATCCACTGTTACTATAGACACCATCTCTCCCTACTATACCTGCTATCCCACAGTCACACTCCCTTCCCAGAGACTATTATCCACTGTTACTATAGGCACCATCTCTCCCTACTATACCTACTATCCCATAGTCACACTCCCTTCCCAGAGACTATTATCCACTGTTACTATAGGCACCATCTCTCCCTACTATACCTGCTATCCCACAGTCACACTCCCTTCCCAGAGACTATTATCCCCACTGTTACTATAGACACCATCTCTCCCTACTATACCTGCTATCCCACAGCCACACTCCCTTCCCAGAGACTATTATCCACTGTTACTATAGGCACCATCTCTCCCTACTATACCTGCTATCCCACAGTCACACTCCCTTCCCAGAGACTATTATCCACTGTTACTATAGACACCATCTCTCCCTACTATACCTGCTATCCCACAGTCACACTCCCTTCCCAGAGACTATTATCCACTGTTACTATAGGCACCATCTCTCCCTACTATACCTACTATCCCATAGTCACACTCCCTTCCCAGAGACTATTATCCACTGTTACTATAGGCACCATCTCTCCCTACTATACCTGCTATCCCACAGTCACACTCCCTTCCCAGAGACTATTATCCCCACTGTTACTATAGACACCATCTCTCCCTACTATACCTGCTATCCCACAGCCACACTCCCTTCCCAGAGACTATTATCCACTGTTACTATAGGCACCATCTCTCCCTACTATACCTGCTATCCCACAGTCACACTCCCTTCCCAGAGACTATTATCCCACTGTTACTATAGGCACCATCTCTCCCTACTATACCTGCTATCCCACAGTCACACTCCCTTCCCAGAGACTATTATCTACTGTTACTATAGGCACCATCTCGCCCTACTATACCTGCTATCCCACAGTCACACTCCCTTCCCAGAGACTATTATCCACTGTTACTATAGGCACCATCTCTCCCTACTATACCTGCTATCCCACAGTCACACTCCCTTCCCAGAGACTATTATCCACTGTTACTATAGGTACCATCTCTCCCTACTATACCTGCTATCCCACAGTCACACTCCCTTCCCAGAGACTATTATCCACTGTTACTATAGGCAACATCTCTCCCTACTATACCTGCTATCCCACAGTCACACTCCCTTCCCAGAGACTATTATCCCACTGTTACTATAGACACATCTCTCCCTACTATACCTGCTATCCCACCTATATCCGTCCAGATCTTGTATTAGATCTAGTTTCCTTGCATCTTCAGATGGATGCTGGAGGCTGAAGTAAAAAGGAGCTGCAGGTTGAAAAACTGATATTATATTGATCTATCTATGTAAGTTTTTTTTTATCTTTTTTTTTTCCATTGCCTTGTCTGTAACTTGGAGGCCGGGGGCAAATGCCATCTCTGCCCCACAATAAACCAGTTTTGGCTGCTGAGGAGGATCTGGCAGATTTTTATTACAGTCAGAGTATCATGTGTGGGACTGATATTTCACTGCCATTATTATTCCAGTTCAGCCCTATCAGCTGCATTCCTGGCTATGGCTCTTTCTCAGATCAATGACCAACACATTTCACAAGTAAGCAGGCCGGCCGCATTTAATTTGACACATACATGTAGGAAGAACTCCCAGGAAGTTGACATTCCCACAAGCACAATAACCATTATGAATTGTCCCTGGGAGATAATGGTCTTTCTTGCACAGAGAAAATCACTGCAATGTCAGGGCAGGTCCTAGAGCTCCTGAATACACAAGCGTCTTTACATGTGAATAGTGCAGCAAATGAGCATCATTAGCAACTATTCACTGATAATGGGTTTGGCACTTTAATGAATAGATGCCATAAACTCCAATGAGTGAATGTTTCCACTGATGGTGCATCACTGATGTGGGGAGCTCGAAGGGTAGGACTCCAGACGTTCAGCGAGGAATTCTATTTAAGTGGTTTGCATACAGGTCCTTATTCATCTAGAGCAGGTGCAGACATTAGAAACTGGCTCACATGAAGCACTTGCCTTAAGGCCTCTATCCCACAGCCAAAGTCCCTATTCAGAGACTATTATCCACTGTTACTATAGGTACCATCTCTCCCTACTATACCTGCTATCCCACAGTCACACTCCCTTCCCAGAGACTATTATCCACTGTTACTATAGGCACCATCTCTCCCTACTATACCTGCTATCCCACAGTCACACTCCCTTCCCAGAGATTATTATCCACTGTTACTATAGGTACCATCTCTCCCTACTATACCTGCTATCCCACAGTCACACTCCCTTCCCAGAGACTATTATCCACTGTTACTATAGACACCATCTCTCCCTACTATACCTGCTATCCCACAGTCACACTCCCTTCCCAGAGACTATTATCCACTGTTACTATAGGCACCATCTCTCCCTACTATACCTGCTATCCCACAGTCACACTCCCTTCCCAGAGACTATTATCCACTGTTACTATAGGCACCATCTCTCCCTACTATACCTGCTATCCCACAGTCACACTCCCTTCCCAGAGATTATTATCCACTGTTACTATAGGTACCATCTCTCCCTACTATACCTGCTATCCCACAGTCACACTCCCTTCCCAGAGACTATTATCCACTGTTACTATAGACACCATCTCTCCCTACTATACCTGCTATCCCACAGTCACACTCCCTTCCCAGAGACTATTATCCCACTGTTACTATAGGCACCATCTCTCCCTACTATACCTGCTATCCCACAGTCACACTCCCTTCCCAGAGACTATTATCCCACTGTTACTATAGACACCATCTCTCCCTACTATACCTGCTATCCCACAGTCACACTCCCTTCCCAGAGACTATTATCCACTGTTACTATAGACACCATCTCTCCCTACTATACCTGCTATCCCACAGTCACACTCCCTTCCCAGAGACTATTATCCACTGTTACTATAGACACCATCTCTCCCTACTATACCTGCTATCCCACAGTCACACTCCCTTCCCAGAGACTATTATCCACTGTTACTATAGACACCATCTCTCCCTACTATATCTGCTATCCCACAGTCACACTCCCTTCCCAGAGACTATTATCCACTGTTACTATAGACACCATCTCTCCCTACTATACCTGCTATCCCACAGTCACACTCCCTTCCCAGAGACTATTATCCACTGTTACTATAGGCACCATCTCTCCCTACTATACCTGCTATCCCACAGTCACACTCCCTTCCCAGAGACTATTATCCACTGTTACTATAGACACCATCTCTCCCTACTATACCTGCTATCCCACAGTCACACTCCCTTCCCAGAGACTATTATCCACTGTTACTATAGACACCATCTCTCCCTACTATACCTGCTATCCCACAGTCACACTCCCTTCCCAGAGACTATTATCCACTGTTACTATAGGCATCATCTCTCCTTACTATACCTGCTATCCCACAGTCACACTCCCTTCCCAGAGACTATTATCCCACTGTTACTATAGGCACCATCTCTCCTTACTATACCTGCTATCCCACAGTCACACTCCCTTCCCAGAGACTATTATCCCACTGTTACTATAGGCACCATCTCTCCCTACTATACCTGCTATCCCACAGCCACACTCCCTTCCCAGAGACTATTATCCCACTGTTACTATAGACACCATCTCTCCCTACTATACCTGCTATCCCACAGTCACACTCCCTTCCCAGAGACTATTATCCACTGTTACTATAGGCACCATCTCTCCCTACTATACCTGCTATCCCACAGTCACACTCCCTTCCCAGAGACTATTATCCCACTGTTACTATAGGCACCATCTCTCCCTACTATACCTGCTTTCCCACAGTCACACTCCCTTCCCAGAGACTATTATCACTGTTACTATAGGCACCATCTCTCCCTACTATACCTGCTATCCCACAGTCACACTCCCTTCCCAGAGACTATTATCCACTGTTACTATAGGCACCATCTCTCCCTACTATACCTGCAATCCCACAGTCACACTCCCTTCCCAGAGACTATTATCCCACTGTTACTATAGACACCATCTCTCCCTACTATACCTGCTATCCCACAGTCACACTCCCTTCCCAGAGACTATTATCCCACTGTTACTATAGACACCATCTCTCCCTACTATACCTGCTATCCCACAGTCACACTCCCTTCCCCAAAACTATTATACCCACTGGTAGTATAAATAACATCTAATTCTAACCCTATTGTACCTCTTCTCTCACTGCACCTGCATAATAATTGCAGTAGAATGTTTGTCTCTCAATCACCATAGCAGGACCTCACTAAACCAAAGACTGAATGGGTAACCCTGGGTCCATTTTGGGTGGAGAAATGCAAATTGTTCCTTTTTGTCCAACTCTGCAGCTTGTATCTCTGGTTTGTTTGCACAGATGCAGCCATAAATCTAGACTTGCCGACATCCTCCTTTCTGTGACATAGAAGTTCCCATTATTAATTGAACACATTTGTAACATAATATTTGCCCAGTGAAGTGGATCTCGTGACCTGGGGCGCAGGGATGGAAAAAGTCTCACCGTATTCTCTGCCAGGGGTTTTTCAGCGAGTCGCACCCAACGGATCCCCATATTGGTTTCCCATTTCAATTCTGTCATGTGTTTCTTGTTGAAATTAATTGGAAGCAGCAGAATTGGGCACTTAGCAGCTGGAGAGGAATAAACCCTAAGGGCTCTGACTCATGAGCGTTTTTACCTGCGCTCCCCTGCGTTTCGTTTTTCGGAGTTCAGCCGCAGGGGAGCGCAGGAATAGACGCATTTCATTATTTCAAATGGGGCTGTACTCACACAGGCGCATGTAGGCGCCGAACGCAGGAAAAATGCAGCATGTTGCGTCTCAACCTGCGTTTGGCGCCTACACGCGCCTGTGTGAGTACAGCCCCATTTGAAATAATGAAATGCGTCCATTCCTGCGCTCCCCTGCGGTTGAACGCCGAAAAACGTAACGCAGGTAAAAACGCTCATGAGTAAGAGCCCTAAACCTGTAACTACAATTCTCGCACCCACCGCTGGGTTTGGAATGGAAACAGCTGAAGGCAACGCACACTTTATAGGGTCCCACAGAGCAGCATTTCTGTAGCAAAGTAATAATAATAAGGCACCACTGATTTCTCTGGAAATGAGCTGTAAAAGAAGGACAGTGAGTAGAGTAAAGCAAGATGATATCAGGGGTAGAGGCTGTAGCGATGGGATAGTGGACAAGTCGGAAGCATAAAAGCGGCTGTAAGTGTGAATATGAAGATAAGATAGTGCCAGTGGCACTTCATACTGTATATCGGAGATGTTGTCCAGACATGGGATCTGTTACCTGGAAACCCATTATCCAGAAAGCTCCAAGCTACAGAAAGGGAGTCTCCCATAGACTTCATAGTATCCAAATAGGGATACAGTAGCTGGAACTTGACCCCAACTAAGATATAATTATTCCTTATTGGAAGCAAAACCAGCCTATTGGCTTTATTTAATGTTTACATGATTTTCTAGTTGACCTAAGGTATGAAGATCCAAATTACAGAAATATCCATTATCCAGAAAACCCCAGGTCCAATACATGTACCTGCAAATTCAGCTGCTGTTGACCCCACATCTCCCAGAATGCTTTGACAGCCAAAGAGTGGAACCACCCCACCAACAAGGGCATTTCTGTTTGTTACAAAATTACTAGAGCTCCTCAATATATAAGGAGAGAAAAATCTTGTGCTGCGTGAACGAAACCAAAGATAGACATTACCATGTGTTTCCTTTAAATGCATTACTGGTTCCACCGCTGGTGATTAATCTTCTGAGCAACGCTAAAATTCAAAGGACTCAATGGAATGCAAAGTTCTCTTTAATTTCACATTAAAGCACTTCAGCACCAGGGATCCTACTACTGCCAATATTAACCCACAGAGAGATCTGCAAAGCCCAGTAATAACTCCAATTTAATGCGCCTTATACATCAAGATCTAATAGTGGTGCTTGATCTTATTCAACCACCGTCAATCAGTAGCCTTGGGCATTGGACCAGAGTCTGGATCATTTAGAGTTTGATCTTCCATGGAGTGTGTAAACAACACAAAGTTGCCCTGGATCCACAGGATTTTCTGCCAAGCCTGATTAATATTGGAATAGGCCCAATCAGATAGAAGCTGGAAAAGGTAATTGTTTTGCTCTCATACAAACTGATTGGCTGTAGATTTAGGCAGAATCAGTAAAGGAGGCAATAGACATTACAATAGAATTGTACCTTTATCGGATAATTCAGCACGATCAGTGGCCGGCATATGGGTTCCTTCAAAGGCAGCCGACCAATATCTAAGTCTTCTGCCAATAGCGGCTTGTCTCCCACCATACACGCACCGAATACTGTACGAAAATTCCGTACGATATTATTGGTGCGTCTATTGCCACCTTTAGTGGTCTGCATGAACATGTACAAGAGTAGCCCGGGGCGTAACTAAAGTGGAAGCAGACCCTGTGGTTGCACTGGGGCTAAGTAAGGCCCTAATTTCAATATATCTTGATAGAACAAGTCAACCAATGGTTTGGGGCCCTAAATTAAATATCCTGTGGGGCACAGAAACATCTCATTACATCACTGAGTAGCTCCTTACCATCAGAAACAGACCATAATCATTGGGTAATTCCTACTACTCATATACTGTGTAATAAGGTGTAACTGACAACACCCTATCAGAGTTGTGCCTTCATTTGTTTTATTGCAGTCAGCTGATCACAGGTAATTAGTGATTGGATGCTAACGGTCACTACTATCCACCACCCACTAATCTCAATCACCTTATCTCAGCGATAAACTACTGAAAATCTCCATTAGTGACGATCGACGGCATAAAGACGCCTAAGTAGGTCTTGCCCAGTTTCTAATTGTGGTAAAAGGAAAGCGCCCCAAAATGCAAATGTCGGATGCCTGTGTCTATGGCACTTCAGCCATGGTACTTTATTGTAATACACAAGTTTAAGTGAGTCACATGACAGAAATAAATACAAGAGTCCTCTGCACTCAACCCATTATCAATATATTTAAGACATTGAGACATTTTGTGCTACTGCTACTGAAAAATGCCTTACCCTTTAAACAACACAGGGATTGTTTGTCCATATATTGCAATATATTTAAGCTGGCCAACTACGTCAAAGTCATCCCTTATCTGGCCAGTCCTACGCTTAATTTTATCTGATTCATTAAGAATTCTATTGCTTCATTATACATTTTACAAAGGGACTAAGTTTTACCTGCAACCTGCTCCCTTATTTGTTATAGTTATACAGGAGCAGTGACCAGCTCCATGTTGTAGCTCCCACCCTTCCCAGCTATAGTCAGGTGATCCCACTGGTGTCTAATTAAAGGGCAGCCAAGTTTGGGGGTTTTACTTTGAAAGCAGCAAGTAAGTTGCAGGGAGTGGCGGAACTACCAGGGGAGCAGCGGGTGCGAGCGGGCCAGGAGTGGCCCGTACGGAGGGGGGCGGGGCCCGGCTGCACGTCACGCACCAGGGCCTGCCCCCCTCTAGGATCACCACTGGTTGCAGGTAAAACTAGTCCATTTGTAAAATGTATAATGAAGCAATAGAATTCTTAATGAATCAGATGAAAATTAAGCGTGGGACTGGCCAGATATGGGATGACTTTGACGTAGTTGGCCAGCTTAAATATATTGCAATATATGGACAAACAATCCCTGTTTTGTTTAAAGGGTAAGGCATTTTTCAGTAGCAGTATGCACAACATGTCTCTGTCTTAAATATATTGATAATGGGTTGAGTGCAGAGGACTCTTGTATTTGACTATATGTATTTTGTGGTCACATCCTCATTGCACCCCCGCCTAATGGTTTTAAAAAATAGTGGTGAGCGCAGCTTTCCCTTGTTCACATGACAGAAATGACATCACTAAGCACAGTTTATAAGGATATAATTTACAGGATATTTGTGGCTCTATTGAATTATCAAGTTATTACTGTCTCCATCTTGCCCTTTCCATTGCCCATTCCTCCCATCAAAAATGACTGCTCTGTGGTTTCCATTGGGTACAAGTCCTGGGAGCCCCTATATTTGTAGAACCCATTTAATTCTTGCCAAGAATTAAAAATAAATAAAAAAAAATAAAAAGCATAAGTAGCAACTGGCAAGAAGAGTAAGTTCAGACTATTAGAAACTTCTAGTGAACAATGTGCCCGGATTTGTTGCCGGCGTCCCGGTGCGAAAAAATATCATTGACTTTCATTTGAAAGATGAACATGTCACCTAATTAAAACCCATTCCATTAATCATTTTAGGCAGATGAAAAGCACACAGCTGCAACGGCTCTAATTAGAATTTGATGATGTAATAAATAGGCTCCATTAATTACATTCACTCTTGATCGCCCAAGTTAAAAAAACATAAAACACACTTTCTGATGCTCGCTAGGTTCCACGCACCCTATCCTTCCGACCAACTAAAAACTATTTATGAAATGATGGAATTAGCTTTTGTGTGTAAGGTACACGTAATCAGATACAAAGTCACACTTTGGGCATTTTGCCCACACTAATGTTCTTTTCCTGGTCAAATGCGACACCACGGTGCCGATTATTACCCTTTTTGCTGAATCGTGAGAAAACACCAGTGTTGGTGATTAATGAAACTGTTGCCTGTAGGTCAGTACCAGAATTAAAAAATCTGTAATATAATCTATTCTGCAAAAATTATATTGGAATAGCTAATGAATTTGGGTGCCGATATATTCTTGGGTTCCCCCAAAAATTTAAGTTTTGATTCTTCTATAATGGCACCATTGGTGCTGGCATTCTTACACAATAATAGGGGTTGATTTTAACACACTATGTTATCATTGGACCAGTTTCTCGTCTTCCTGTCCTGTGTCACTTGGTCTGTGCCCACTAGTAATTGTTCCAAAAACGTCGGCACCGAGTGAAATTCAAAAGTAGGCCCTGGTATTTCAAGACCACAAAGGCTCAAGGAGCTGCGCACAGACTCAATAACTAGTGAGTGTCTATGGCATCTTACAACAGACACTTTGGCATTTGCCAGAATCCAGACTGCCAGTCCAGGTCTTCAAACTGTGATAATGGTGGGGTGGGGGTGTTGTGTAGGGGTGTGTGTGTTGTTCATCATTTCCATGGGTGCCAAATAGCCCCATACCGGCAATCTATAGATTCTGGCAAATGCCAGATTGGCTGTAGTAACATCCCATAGACAGTCACTATTTATTGAGCTGGTGGGGTGAGTCCTGTGTATTTAAAATTCCAGGGTCTGTTCTGACTCCCAGCCTAGACCTGTTGCCAAAGCTCCTTGGCCGTGCACTGGAAGTTTCATAGGGGACAGTATTGAAGCACATTTGTATACTTATAGTTAGATAAGGGTAGATTGACAGCAGAGATTAGAATGGGAGCAATTTACGGACAGAGCAAGAAATGGGAGAAAGGAGGGAAGGAGTAGAGAAAGACATAGCAGATGCTTAGCAAAGGTGGAGAGTAGTAAGAAGTGAGTTGAGAATGCCAGTACCAGCAATAATTGACTCCCGGGCCCGAATTCAGGATTTAGGCACCTCCCAGTCCCTGACACACATGCACATATATGTAAATTAACTCACTAACCCAGAGCAGGTAATTAGGCACCAAATATATATATAACCTTGTACCACTTATTTTCACATTTTCTTCACATTTTCTTGTGCCATGCTTTGGTTTTCTTCTTACCAGTTCTGACTCAAGTTTTCTTTTTCCATTTGGCTTTTCTTTAACAACCATCTTCTCTTGTCAAATTTGATTATCTTTTATTTATTAACTTTTGAATTGATTCCGTTTACCTTTGAACTATGTGTCACTCTCTTTCTGTGAGACCCCAAACATCTTTACTCTTCATTGAGAAAGTTATAAGTTCTTGAAGAGACACAAGCCCACAACCACCCCTTTACATACTCATTTATCTTAAAGGGATCCTGTCATCGGAAAACATGTTTTTTTTTCAAAACGCGTCAGTTAATAGTGCTACTCCAGCAGAATTCTGCACTGAAATCCATTTCTCAAAAGAGCAAACAGCTTTTTTTTTTTTTTTTTTTAATCAATTTTGAAATCTGACATGGGGCTAGACATTTTGTCAATTTCCCAGCTGCCCCTGGTCATGTGACACTTTAGGAGAGAAATGCTTTCTGGCAGGCTGCTGTTTTTCCTTCTCAATGTAACTGAATGTGTCTCAGTGGGACATGGGTTTTTACTATTAAGTGTTGTTCTTAGATCTACCAGGCAGCTGTTATCTTGTGTTAGGGAGCTGTTATCTGGTTACCTTCCCATTGTTCTGTTGTTTGGCTGCTGGGGGGAAAAGGGAGGGAGTGATATCACTCCAACTTGCAGTACAGCAGTAAAGAGTGATTGAAGTTTATCAGAGCACAAGTCACATGACTTGGGGCAGCTGGGAAATTGACAATATGTCTAGCCCCATGTCAGATTTCAAAATTGAATATAAAAAAAATCTGTTTGTTCTTTTGAGAAATGGATTTCAGTGCAGAATTCTGCTGGAGCAGCACTATTAACTGATTCATTTGGAAAAAAAATGTTGTTCCCATGACAGTATCCCTTTAACATACTGAGCACACTTTAACACTCCACATATTTTCCTCTATTGATATACTCCCCATTCTCTATCACCTAGTTCTCATACAATCTTTGCTTTATTCTCCTGTTCCTCTCCAATATTGTTCTCTTCATTTCTCCAATTCTCTACCCTCCATTTTTCCAGCTTTCACTCCTTTCCATTATCTTATGCTCATGTTCTTTTCCTCCTTTCTCCACCATTTCTGCTGTTCTCCTCTGATATAAGGCCATTACTGTTGTTTTCCCCAATGTCTTGCTTGTTTTTCTGTAATTATATCAAACTCTATCTCCTTTCACATCAGTCTTCTCTAATATTCTCCATCCTACTCTATTTCCTTTTGACCTTTTCTCAATTTCTTCTTCTTTTTCCATGTCTGCACCTTCCACCGTCTGTGCACCTGGGTGGACTATGGAAGGGGTTGTATGGAAAGAAGTGGCCAAATGACCAGCTAACAATGGAGGCTTTTATGGTAGCCATACACGGGCAGATTAATGCTGCTGATATTGGCCTTTAGATCGATTCAGCAGCTTATCTGCCCATGTGTGGTCGCCCATTCGTAGCATTGTAATCTGGTCATTTGGCCCCAGGGTCGAACGTTTGAATTCACGCAATATCGTCCAGCCTTTAGTGGGCATATCGGGTTAAGATCCGCTCGTTTGGCGACCATGGCCACCTTTAGTCGAGATTAAGACTGCAAAGCTGAACTAGTAACACTTCCACAGAAACCAGATAAATGAAGCAATAGGGGAAAATAGTTTTTCTTAAACATTTTAGCTACTTTCATCAGGATAATAATAAATGAAGGTTTGATGGGACCTTTGTATTCATTAGACTATAAATTCAATGCTTTATATCTGTTTGCTGCATTTTCCTTTAAGCATTTTCTCAGCGTTACCCATTTGCTGCACCGATCAACCTCTGAACACCTCGCAAGCTCCCAAACACACCGAGAATCAAAAGAAAGTCCCTGACAGTGTGATTTTACAATGAACAGTTTTATTGCTTGAAGTTGAGAACCACAAGGCCCATGATGTCTCAAGGTGATCAAGACACAACCACGAGTGGAATCTCCATGTACAGAAACACAACCGTGTGCTTAGATTACAAAAATAGACATGGCACGAGAACAGAGCAGTCATCTCTATGAGACAAGCTGAACAATATCAGTTTGCTTTGTGAAGAGCGCATGTTCTGCAAGCGGACGGAAAAAAATAAAGAAAAATCATTCCCAAACGTAGTGATTAAAACAGAAAAATCGAGCATCAATCTAGTCACATATAGTCCATGAACTCGGTAGTGTTCTAAATGCAATCAATATAAGAAATGTTTGTGTTTCATCAATGGACTCTCTAATCACCTTTTAATGTTCTACTCTGGGGGTCGGATCATCTGATCACTGCTAAGTTAGAGCTTTGCCTTGGCATAACCTTTAGCCGTTTGCATTGAGTCAAAGACTTCCAACTTGCGGCCAAACCCTACAAATACTGGGGAACTAGAATCTCCCGGCCTCACCCAACCAAACTCCTCCGGTTTTCAAATGATGCCGAGGGAACTTGTGGTTCAACATCAATTGGATGGCAGCAGGCTGGAAATCCTTGTGCTAAAACACTGATTAATAAAAGTCCATGTGAAAAAACTACACTAGGCTATGTCTCCCATGTCATCACTGCGTATATAGGATACTTGGCACCATTATACATTAACAAAAAGACCGACAAAAAACAGGTTACAAAAATCCTTAAAAGATACACCCAAGCCTATCTAGAAACTTCACATTCAGTCCTTAATATCACATAGAAATAATTTATAGTAAGTAACAAAGTGAAAACTGCTAATATATATACTTACTGTATTGAAGAGGATATAGCTCCATCGAGGACAAAGACGTAAAGGCTGTATATATATATATGTATATAAATTTTGGTTGCTGATGTACGTTTATCTAAAACTGCTACTCCTGAATGCATGTTACTGATATGGCCCTCAAGCCTCATACTGGAAGGAATACTTAGCATAGGTCTTGGTAAGGTTTATAAATTATTTTTTTTTCTTTAAAAAGTATATATATTTATATAAAAAAAATGAAAAGCAGCTGCTGTGTGATTAAAAACAAAAAAAACCCATGTTACATGGCAGTGTAGTAGATAACATGGAAATGATAAAAATATTCTAAAAACAAACGGGGGGTTTATCTAGAGCGTGGCTGCCGTCGTCATCATTGCTCCCGATCTTAGCGATGATCAACATTATTGCACGACACCCCTATCTAATCGAACATAAGGGACACAGGCCTCGGTCAAGAATGAAAAGACATTTACAACTGTCACATCTTGATTATCCCATGTATATAACCCCCCCCCGCCGCTCAATCTGAAGACTCTTATTTTTGCTTAATTAGAGTTTAAAGTGTTCAAGGAACCCTGTAAATAGAGTAAGCATTAAAAATTTCATTGATAGGCCTCTTCCTGAGTTCTATCACCCATGATGGGGGACAGCATTTTGATTTCAAGGTTCCCGCTTAAGACTGCTCTGAGCTTCCATACCGACCAAGATTCCTAGAGATGCCATCGTTATGGACATAGGAATCAAACCCGGGTCTATTGAACAGCCGTGTCAGCCTGGATAGAAAGAGAATTTCATTTCATATGATTCACTCTAATGATTGTGTTGTGCTTCTTTAGGGCAGAATCCTGGACCTTGTCGTTGACTCCTAAAGTGGTTGATGGCCACCAAGGTGAGACGGGCCCGGAAGCAAAACTTTGGGTCTCCATTTCTGTCGAGGGTTTTCACAGAGACAAGAACGAGTCTATTGATATGCATGATCCGATAGCGTTTTGGCAACACGACACATCTGTGATAACTAAAAAACAAATGTCCACGTTTCTACGGGATATAAGACTGTACAGGAAAAGTGAGGTATGTGAGACTTGTCGGGAGCTGGGATATTGAAGCCTAGTGGATGATCCGCAATTTACAAAATGTGGCTGCAAGGACTTGCTCTATGATGTTCTGTGCTGTTGGCATCCTCACAAAGTTGTCTCCCTATAGATCTTTTCGTTGTGCTGGCATCTTTTCTCTGTTAAATGAGAAGGATTTCCATTACATTAACATGGGGAAAACCTGGAGCTGGACAAATATATATATACATATATATAAAAAAAGGAACACAAAATTCAAATAAAGGGATATTTACCACCACATCACTGCACGACACAACACTTGTGCACATGTGCATTAGTTTTACCTGCCCCGGTGGCTATTCGGAAGGACAGAAAGACAGGCTGCAAGGAGAAAAGACAAAACAGCGGTAAGAAACTAGGACACTAGGACTTGCTTTACTGCAAAGATACAAAAGGTTTGCCAGTCTTGTGCTTTAACAGGAAAGTCCCTGCCCTTGAATCTGGAACAGGGGGATCATGCTATGTCCTTAGTTGGCCACAAATGGACTGAAATTCTTTATATCTGACCACACAGTATGTCTTTGATTTCTTTAGGTTTCATGACTATATGTAGGACATGGTCAAATAATAAGCCCATCATCAATCACCCTTTGCTTAAATTTAATTTTCAATATGATTTATAGAACCAGCGAGACTGATATTCAGAAGTGATATTCAGATAATTAGCAGAGTAATTTTAAGCCAGATCTAAAAAATACACGGGCCCATAAAAGCTGCCAACAGACCGAGTTGGCAGCTTATTGGTCTGTGTGTTGGGCCATCCGACGGGTGTCCTCGATCGACATCTGTCAGAAAGTCTGCCAGATGCCGATTGGGCAGGGTAAAAAATCCAGTCGGATCGCGGCCGCATCTGTTGATGCAATCCCGCTATCCGACTGCCCATATGGCCTCCATTCTGATCCGATCGTTGGGCCATAGGGCCTACGATTGGATCAGCCCGATATCGCTCACTTCAATTTGGGCATATTGGGGAGAGATCCACTCGTTTGGTGATGTCGCCAGTAGAGCGGATCTCCGTGTGGGGTCACCTAAAGGGACTCTCTTTGTACTCTTGATAGATTCTATCTTTCTGCTTTCATGTTGTAGGGTGAATCTGTATCTGAAGATTACCAGCAAATAATCTCCTCTGCACCCGCTGCCCAATATACTTGTTTCACATGACGTCCCTTCAATATATGCATATTACATGGAAACACAACTACTGCTTATACATTTAAGGGTGCAATTTGGGGCTTCACAATCTCCCTTCCTACTAAAGAATAGTAACATTCAATACATTAACATTAAGAGACGTGCAGGGTTTTCATGTTGGTAAAGGTCTCCCTTTGTGATGTGACAAACTGCCCAATTTACCCAGGAATGGCAGTCCCAGGGCTGTAGAAAGCTCTTCCAAAAGGGTAATTTTATTCACTCTCAGTAAATGTTTAAAAAAGCGTCTTCTTTGGCATTTCGTCAGCAAGTTTCTCAAATAATATGGTCTCCACCAATATCGGCAAAAACACAGCCTGCAGCCCGACATCATTACCTTGTGGTCTCCCATGCAGATATTTGGCCCAATGTGGTCGTACAACACAATCCGCTCTTCGTTTTCAGACTGTTAAAATAAGGGAACAGAGTAATTGGGAGTTTCAAGGTACATTGTCATCAAAAATAACACAGCAGTTATATCACGCTTTATGGCTGAAAGTCTTTCTTTAGAGCAGGGCACTCAAGACCACAGTGATCTGAAACCTATTGTTTATATAATTGCATGGAACCAAGCCATTAATTAGCAGGGCTCTGGAGGTTAGCAATGCAGAAGAACACGCCACCACTAATGAAAAATCAATTTCTGAAATTAATTTCATGGAAGAAAGATAGGATCTTCTGAAAACGGAATATATCTAGATAAGTAACATCCATTTCAAACTCATATCTATCTATCTATCTATCTCTCTCTATCTTTCTGATAAGGCTTACTTAGTTTTAACCTTTCCTTCTCCTTTAACTGATTCATTTGGAAAAAAAATGTTTTTCCCATGACAGTATCCCTTTAACATATTGAGCACACTTTAACACTCCACATATTTTCCTCTATTGATATACTCCCCATTCTCTATCACCTAGTTCTCATACAATCTTTGCTTTATTCTCCTGTTCCTCTCCAATATTGTTCTCTTCATTTCTCCAATTCTCTACCCTCCATTTTTCCAGCTTTCACTCCTTTCCATTATCTTATGCTCATGTTCTTTTCCTCCTTTCTCCACCATTTCTGCTGTTCTCCTCTGATATAAGGCCATTACTGTTGTTTTCCCCAATTTCTTGCTTGTTTTTCTGTAATTATTTCAAACTCTATCTCCTTTCACATCAGTCTTCTCTAATATTCTCCATCCTACTCTATTTTCTTTTGACCTTTTCTCAATTTCTTCTTCTTTTTCCATGTCTGCACCTTCCACTATGCCTCTTATTATGTTTTCCACTTTTCTTTCCGTCTGTGCACCTGGGTGGACTATGGAAGGGGTTGTATGGAAAGATGTGGCCAAATGACCAGCTAACAATGGAGGCTTTTAAGGTAGCCATACACGGGCAGATTAATGCTGCTGATATTGGCCTTTAGATCGATTCAGCAGCTTATCTGCCCATGTGTGGGCGCCCATTCGTAGCATTGTAATCTGGTCGTTCGGCCCCAGGGTCAAACGTTCGAATTCACGCAATATCGTCCAGCCTTTAGTGGGCATATCGGGTTAAGATCCGCTCGTTTGGCGACCATGGCCACCTTTAGTTGAGATTAAGACTACAAAGCTGAACTAGTAACACTTCCACAGAAACCAGATAAATGAAGCAAGAGGGGAAAATAGTTTTTCTTCATGGAAGAAAGATAGGATCTTCTGAAAACGGAATATATCTAGATAAGTAACATCCATTTCAAACTCATATCTCTCTCTCTCTCTCTCTCTCTCTCTCTCTATCTAGTGAATAAAGTACCCCCTATTATAAAATATAAGGATATTATAAGTCACAGAGAAGTTCCATGACCATATAAAAACACAAGGCTGAAGGCTTTTATACAGGTCATGGAACTCCGAAGTTACGTCTAATATCCTCATATTTTCCAACAAGGGGTAATTTATTTATTATAATACACATGTTTTAGTGAGTCCTGTGACAAAAATGATATCACTAAGCTGTGTTTATAAAGATATAATTTACAGGATCTTTTGTGTAATATATATATATATATATATATATATATATATATATACACGTATATATATATATATACACACATACACACAGCCACACATAAAATATATATATATATTTGAAATAGTATAAGACTAATATTGACCCGTGTTTTTCATTATAATTATATGTTTTATTTTTACTGCCCATAGACGCTTTTATGTAAACAAAGAATAACCACGGCAGGAGTATATCACCTAGTTTTTGAGACTAAACTCACTAATCATTGAAGTTTGAGAAAAAAAAAAAAAATAAATTACCAGGCAGAAATAAAATGATTGTCACGCATTAGACAAGCTTAAGGTCAGATTTATACAATATCATAGTAGGGCTGCAAAAACTACATAAAAAACCCATAACCTTCTGTGCTGTATGCATGAACACCTTCCCCTATTTCAGCTTCTTACCCGCTCCTCCATCACAAGGGGAAACGCATTCATCACAAAGAGACTTGATAATTTACAAAGGCAGCATAAAATTGTAGATTTCCGACTGTATAATCTTTAGACAGATAAACAAATTACAGGCCGGCACAAGCAGGAAGAGCTCACGCTTGGCTGAGCATTCATTACTGCACGCTACCAGGCATCAACGGGACTCGCAGGCCGTGGGCAACCTTTGGTGTTTTAGGGCTCAGGAAGCATAAAACAACATGATGGTGAGGTAACCGAGCATAACATGATAGATGATGTGGCATGAAAGCTGTTTACAGCCCCATGTCTGTACAATCTGTAACGCCTAGTGTGTGGGGCTAATTTGCCAGCGCCATCCATTCTCCAAATTGAGATGTTGAAGAGCAGGCTTGGCTACGGAAATCAAATTTAGCCGGCTCAGCATTTGCACTGAAAGATACACGGGTGGATATTATAGGTAATGAATGGCTATTGTGCAGTAAGTGGGCTATGTGAAAGCAAAGCCCCGGGATGGCACTCGGAGCGCTTTGTTTTCCGAAGTCGCCCGAAGTTTCCTCATGAGGCAACTTGGGGCGAATTCAGAAAACAAAGCGCTCCGAGTGCCATCCCGCCAGCGATTTACATTCTAGCCGGGCGAGAGGCAGTTCGGGGAGATTAGTCGCCCCGAAGAAGAGATTTGTCGCTGGGCGACTAATCTGAGCTTGTGCCCTGACCCCACAAAGTGAGCAATGAGACATAACCTTGAGATACACCTATTAGGGCATATCCACTATTTGTATGTGTTTATTATTTGTTTCCAAAGAGCAATAGGGTCAAAGTGCACCAAATGCTTATCCTATTCTTAACGCACACTATTAACCGGTTTTAACAAATGATATATGGGGCCCCAGTCTTTTAAAATTATGATGAATATTATCGATGTAGCTGAGGACATGACTAGGAATGCACCGATTCCAGGATTTGATTGAGAATTCAGAAGAATAGAATAGAATAGTTCAGAAGCTGGAGGTTGGGAATTCCTATAAGACTTTTATTCAATAGACTCCATCCCATTCCTTGAGAAATCGAATCTTACCTTTAAAAGCAGTTCCTTAGCAGAATGGGACATTAAAATGCGGTCGCACCAAGCTGGACATCTTGTGTTCATGTATTGCTTTCCTTGACTGCTGTCTTCACTGTAGGGGTAACTAGAATAGGGAGAATTACAGCACATTAGTATGGACAGAAATGTCTTTGACTGGGCAGATAGATTCATATTTTAAATACAGGGGATGGGGTTATTAGTATTTAGTGGGGTTCTATGCACCTCTTTGAGGCCCAGTAATCTTGGAAGGGTTGATTAAAACAGAGCTTCCTACTGGACCCAAGAACCCATATGAGCCTTCCATGGTCTTCAACACTCTTCCAGTCAGGTGGGGACAAGCCTTCTAAACTTAATGCTACTTTTGTCCTCACATGCTATTTACCAGTGGATGGAGGGCATCTTAAGGCTCAAATCCTAACCAGGAGCCTTATGGGAAAGGTGTAGAGTTAACTTCTGACTCTCATAGTTGGTGAAAGTCTCTTCTATCAGAAACACTAAAGAGACACTCACGTGTTACATCAGGATGCCTTCTTTTAATACAACAGTTAAAACTGTGTCCTTGAACTCAGTTTTTAGCCAAAAGAAAACTGGGTGCCGCTAAAAAAAATCAAAAAATTTTCCATCAATGCTGTTGTATGAAAGGGAAAAGAAAAACTCAAAGTCCATCCTCTGTTTGTCTCCCAGATGGAAAGGAGAGGTGCAAGTCTGCTATAAGCTTTCATGCTCCCATCTTAGACTGTGGTGGAGAAGAAAGATCCAAGTAACATGGGCTGTTTATACAGCCAAACATCCTGAATCCCATAAATGTAATGGGTTTAATTGGGTACAGTTAAAGACCATTACTATGTACTTCATAGGAAACTATAACTATGAATGTAGTGTATGTAAAGAGCAAGTTCTCGCCTCCTTTTATATCCTTTTGATTTTTTTCCCTCACTTAAACACCCTGGAAAATGCTCAGCATTTGAAATACAGAATTTGTCCCATGACCCTCAAAAGCAGGGATCCCCAACCTTTAGAACCTGTGAGCAACATTCAGAAGTAAAAGGAGTTGGGGAGCAACACTGGCATGAAAAATCCTGGGTGCCAAAATAAGGGATGTGATTGGCCATTTAGTAGCCCCTATGTGGATTATCAACCTATATTGAGGCTCTGTTTGGCAGTACATCTGGTTTTTATGCAACTAAAAATTGCCTCCAAGCCTGGAATTCAAAAATAAGCAATTGCTTTGAGGCCACTGGGAGCAACATCCAAGGGGTTGGAGAGCAACATGTTGCCCGCGAGCTACTGGTTGGGGATCACTGCTCAAAAGCAATATTAAGTCCATTAAGTGACAGGGTGCCTAAATCATCCAATTTCAGCATTCTTGGACTGAGAGTGTGTATCTCTTAGAACACAACCAAGTGCATCCTTGTGTTCTTTTGCTGCATACAGTAGTAGAGTCCTGGGCAACCCGTACCCGCAACCTGCAATTTGACCCACGTTACCGCTATCCGACCCGCAATAGGCCAACTAACATTCCGACCAGGGGGACATGCAAAACCTGAAGTGACATCACTCCGGCACCGAATCTTTGCGCCGGAGTGATGTCACTTATGGTTTCCTGGATTCTTCATGATCCAGTTCCCTTACACTGAGTTGGTTTCTTCCTGCATTTGATATTTACCCAAAAATTCTAAATTAGATTTTAGTAGTTCCTGGGAAATTCTGCAAGCGTGGTTCTACTGTAAAGGATCAGAATTTTTTTTAATCTTGCATATGTGAAGTGGTATATCTAGAAGCTACCGGGCCTCAAAGCAAAACTAGAGGTCACTATTATTTGGGTCCTGGGAATATGACATTTGTGGCCTTCCATGTGCTCTTTAACTTCAGGCTCAGAATGCAGCAGCTGGGAACACTTGAGGTCAGATTTAGAAGTTTGTGGAGAAGGCACTCTATTTTATCAGGCGTCAACTCTAAGTTTGTGGAGAAGGCATTCTATTTTATCAGGCGTTAGAGCTCAGCCGCATAGCTGAGCTCTAACACACCTAAAATGACCAAGTATTGCAGTAGATCAAGTTAATGGGGGCACAGTGATTTAGAAAGACTTTTTTTAGTGTTGGGACAAGAAAAATTCTGTTAAATACAGAAGAATCTGCACTTGTTTTTTTTTAACTGAGAATTAATCATCATTGTGTCCATAACAAATAATACATCATCATTGACCCTGAGAATTACAAAGTCATCAACAGCTGGATGGTTGCAATGTCCATATTCCTATGAAAATGTAATAATCCTGATCAAAACTGTAATCCCTGTCCCCCCCCAGAAAGTCAGAACCAGTAAAAACCAATAGGAAAAAAAATCTGCATTAACATTGCAGTTACTGAACGCCACTTTTTTTTTTTTCTAGGACTAGAACTGCAAAGCAATTGGTGAAGTAATAATGAAAATAAATTAACTGATGCTTCAATTGAAAAGTTATTTACCACCCTGCTTGTTGCGATAATATAATACAATTTACCCAAATGGGTTTACAAGCTAGTCTGCCATTAAAAAGACATTAGCCGTGGCACCCAGCCAAGCACAGTGAGTATTGGGCTGCATTGTGAATAACCATTGGTATCTGTACGTTTCCACTTCATCAAACCTTACAAGACTCATATTCAAAACACATTACTGGTTCAATTTGCTACTTCAGTGCAACAGACACTCACCCAACTGTTTATGAAAAGCTCTGAAATAGTTATAGAAATCAGGAAAGTGTATGGAGAAGATGTACAGATGTTTGGCTGGGATTGGATTCACAATAAAGGTGAAAATGTTACTCTGGAGTAGTAACCCAGAGCAACCAATTCAAATTTGGCTTTTATTAGACTAAAGGTGGCCATAGACGCACAGATAAAATCGTACGAAAACTTATGATATTCAGTGCGTGTATGGTGGGAAAAGAGCCGACCGATTGCGGCAGAAGACTTGGATATCAGGGATGGGCGAATTTGACCCGTTTCGTCAAAAATTCGCCGCCGGTGAAATGTCGCAGACGCCCATTAAAGTCTATGGGCGTCAAAAACAATTTGTCGCGCGGCGAAATTATTTTGTCGCGTGTCATTTTTTCGGCGAAACGAGGCGAAAAAATTCGCCCATCCCTATTGGATATCGGTCGGCTCGTTGATCAAGCTGGACAGAAAATTTTGATTGGGTGCCTTTTAAGGCCCCTTTTGTGACATCATTAGCGGGGCGGATCTATAAAAAGAAGTCGGATGTGGGCAGGCGCCGGCTGAGGGAGGGTTGGTTAGGGTCTGGAAAAAACCCGACCCGCACATCACTAGATACCTACTAATTTGGATCTTCAAATCTTAAGTCTACTAGAAAATCATGAAAGCATTAAATAAACCCAATAGGCTGGTTTTGCTTCCAATAAGGATTAATTATTATATCTAAGTTGGGATCACGTACAAGCTACTGTTTTATTATTACAGAGAAAAAGGAAATCATTTTTAAAAGTTTGGATTATTTGGATAAAATTCAGTCTATGGGAGACGGTAATTTGGAACTTTCTGGATAACGGATCCCATACCTGTATATGCATCCCTTATCTATGTTGTATGGAAATACAAGAAGGATTTAATTTAAAGTAAGTTAATGCTAAATTAAGGTGGCCATATACTGGTGGACCTGGAAGGTACTTGACCAACTGGCCTATGGGCTGAAGGGACAGGCCAGACAAGCAGATGGCTAAATTCTACCCCACACAGATTTGATTGAATAGTTCTGATACAGAGTGAGCAGGAGATGTAAATCCTATTGCTTCCTTATGTGCTGACCCCCATTCATCTGGCCAGAGTTAGGATTGGCAAAAATTATCCGTGTGGACCGACCAACTGTGATAAAATAAAATGGTTCACCGAAAACCATAACCCACCCCATCGACAGACCATTTCCTCCTGACACTGGATACGTTTGCTCAGTTATATGGAGACTAGTGACACTGAAGAATATATGGAGACACCAGATTCTGCTGCAGAATATGAAGTGCATACAATACATATGTCATATTTGGACCCAACATTTGACAATGTATCACTTCCTTTGAGAAGAAAAGTAAATGGGGTTGTGGGACCATAGTGAGATATGGTTTGGCCTACAGTGGGCTTTCGCTAATCCTATACACAAGGAGTAATATCACTGAATAAGTATATACTGGCTTTCATCAAGAAAAGCAGAGGCATGTAGAAGCTTCCCTAGCCAATGACAGATGCTATAAATCCCCAAAAAGGCTGCTAAAAGATATAAAGGACTGCTTAGGCTATATCATCATGGTCTCTTATTATTGGTCAAGCCAACTATTTACAGTTACAGATTTCTAATTATTTGATAGATTTAGAAAAGGAAGAGGACGTACATCTTATTGAGATTCCCATTGCAATAGTTCTGTTGTTTGGCTGCTAGGGGGAAGGGGGTGGGGTGATATCACTACAACTTGCAGTACAGCAGTGAAGAGTGACTGAAGTTTATCAGAGCACAAGTCACATGACTAGGGGCAGTTGGGAAACTGACAATATGTCTAGCCCCATGTCAGATTTCAAAATTAAATGTAAAAAAACTGTTTGCTCTTTTGAGAAATGGATTCAGTGCAGAATTCTGCTGGAGCAGCACTATTAACTGATGTGTTTTTTCCTATGACAGTATCCCTTTAATAAAGTGGAGTTGACCTGCATATTGCTAGTTACTGGCCGGCTCTCCCCCAGCTCCTCTGAACTTCTCCATGAATTTACTGTGAGCACTGAGCATGTACCAGTGGTTCGAAGTCCAAATTTTATTCGTAATAATAAGAATCATTTGCATGTTCGCAATTACATATTAATGGCAATGTGCTGAGGTTTCTGTATGAGAACTCATAGAAAGCTCTAATCTAAGTGATAGTAAACAACTCCATCTAGATAAACAAAATGCTCTCTCAATCCCCTCGTGCCTTAAGCTGGCCATAGACGCAAAGATCCGATCGTACGAATCAACGTACGATCGGACTTTCCCATCTCCCGACCCTCCACTAACCATTCAGATCAAAGTCTTTACCATTCCGATCAAATTAGAACAGATCAGCCAATGTTCTGCCCCTGACAGCAATCGTACGATACTTATGTCTGACAACACTAGTGACAGTCTCCCTCTGAAAATCGTACGATCGGCAATACACGCAGAGATATTATCGGCAGCCGACAGAAATTTTCTAACCTGTCCGATCGACCAAACGACCGATCTCCGACGGACGAAAAATGTCGGGACTCTCCACACATGGTCCGAAAATCGTACGAATCCACGATTCGTACGATCGGATCTTTGCGTCTATGGCCAGCTTAATATCAGTTAGTGACTTTTAGTATCAGAATCAGGAGATTGTGACTCCAAACTAATAAAGGAACAGGAAGGTTTTTTTTTTCTTCTTTTAATTTGCAGAGGCCTCGTTCCCAAGGAGAGTTCAAATGGAAAGAGACATAACACTTATCTGTCTTCTTCACATGTTTAAGATTTTACCCTTTTTAGCCCCATTATAGACTTCTATAAAAGAGAAACAAACATGATGTGGCAATTAAAATCACAATGTGTTTAATAGAATGAGAACATGACAAAGAAGCCTTATAAACACATAATGGGGCCATTGTCTTCCATGCTTATTGCTTGGCTTTCAAATCAATGAAAACACGGCATTGTTATGTTACACACATTGTGACCACAGAGCAGGTTTTCCAGTTGTTTTGCTCAACATTTAGGGGCAGATTTATCAAAATGTGTGAGATTAAGGGTAAATCCACACTGGGGAGATTTGGTTTCCTGGCGACCAATCTCCCCAAATGCCTTCCCTCACTCGCGCTGGCTGAAATGAAAAAACGCCGTCGTTAATCACACGCGTTGATTCATTTTTCAAAGTCGCCCGGTGTGTGATTAGCCAGCGTTTTTTCATTTCAGCCGGCGCAGAGTGAGGGAAGGCGTTTGGGGAGATTGGTCGCCGCAAAGTAGGGATGCACCGAATCCGGGATTCGGCCAGGATTCGGCCTATTTAAGCAGGATCCGGATTCGGCCGAATCCTTCTGCCCGGCTGAACCGAATCCGAATCCTAATTTATATATGCAAATTAGGGGTGGGAGGGAAATTGCGTGACTTTTTGTCACAAAACAAGCAAGTAAAAAATGTTTCCCCTTCCCCACCCCTAATTTGCATATGCAAATTAGGATTCGGATTCGGTTCGGTATTCGGCCGAATCTTTCACAACGGATTCGGGGGTTCGGCCGAATCCAAAAAAGTGGATTCGGTGCATCCCTACCGCAAAGACCAGGTGATTAGTCTCCAGACGACCAATCTCCCTGAAATGCCCAGTGTGGACTTACCCTAAAACTCACCACAGAAAAACTCACCCATGTTCTATTTATTCCTATGGGATTTTAAGTATCGTAGGTATGTATCAGTGGAGTTCACCATTTGATAAACATGCTTTTAAAAATCCCATAGGAATGAATAGAACATGGGTGAGTTTTTCTGTGGTGAGTTTTAATCTCACATTTTGATAAATCTGCCCCTTGATGAGATGTGAGGAGATCATATTATATACTGTAGGAGTATCTAGTAAAAATCCAAGAACAGGTCAATGACACAGAAGGAGATTAGCTGACCAGCGACAAATCTCCTCTTGTTCGGGCGACTAATCTCCTCGAAATGCCTTCCCGCTGGCTAGAATTTGAATCGCCAGCGGGATGGTAATCGGATTGCTTTGGTTTTCAGAAGTCCTCGTGAGGCAACTTCGGGCGACATCAGAAAATAAAGTGATCCGAATGCTAGAATGTGGAACGCCGGCAGGAAGGCATTTTGGGGAGATAAGTCGCCCAAAGAAGAGGAGATTTGTTGCTGGGCGACTAATCTCCCCAGAACGTAGCGTGTGCCACAACCCTGAGAGATACTGTAACAATGGCTTATCAAGAGTGCAGTCAATGTTTACTTGGGGAACATAAAAAAGGGCCCAATCATTTAATCTTATAATTTTCTCTAGTCATTGCATCCTCTCTTCTCTGCCAACATCCTCTCATTTCTTGTTTCGCTCCCCTCCATTCTTCATTCCTTTCTTCTCTATAGGACCACCCCGAAACGTTGCATCATGTGCAAATAAATATACGCAAGGTTTATCCTGCTTGAACATGCTGTGAGTGCCATTTGCTTTCGTCCTATGTTGTATGAGGAGGGTGCCGATCCTTCCAAGCAATTGAGCACCTGGCGGAGCTTTTGAAGGCCTGGGTGTGCGAGTTTTGCCATAATCTTTTGGATTCCTTTCTTCTCTACCATGTTTCTTTTCTCCTCCCTTCTCACCTACTTCTGTATATTTTCTCTATTTTCCACTTTTCTTCTATCGACATTTCTCCTGTTCTTTTATTTATTTTCCGTTATTCTGTCCGTTTATCTAGTTTGTTTGACACTTTCTATCTCATAGTGAAGCTTTCCAGACATTTTTACATCCTTTTCAAACAAAGCCCTACTCTGCCCTTAAAGGAAAACTATACCCCCCAAACAACGTAGGTCTCTATAAAAAGATATTGCATAAAACAACTCATATGTAAAACCCTGCTTCATGTAAATAAACCATTTTCATAATAATATACTTTTCTAGTAGTATGTGCCATTGGGTAATCATAAATAGAAAATTGCCATTTTAAAAAATAAGGGCCGCCCCCTGGGATCGTAGGATTCACTGTACTCTCAAACATACCAACAAACCATACATGTAAGGTCACATGATCCAATTAACAGACAGAGTTGTGTCTTTTGCTTCCTCACTTCTTCCTGTTACTTAACAAGCTTACACTTCTAATAAAAGGTACTCAACAGCCATTTAAGTATAGTGCCACCCAAGAGAGCAATTCTAGTCTAATTTTACTTCAGGCTGGGCCTCACAAAGGCCCCATATATTTGCAATTTTTATCTATTTTTATTTCTAAAGATACAGGGGGCCTTGACCAAATGTTTGGTCTTCACCGTAAAATAACACGAACTAAAAAAAAGCATAAAAACTACAGCATTAGTCAGGGGGCTGCATGGAAGACCGGTCCCGGGATTTTCTGGCTCATTGTAATTGGATGTGGCTGATCACTCTGTCTATTAATGTGCTGCGTTATTTAAAAGGTACTAAGGGATAGAGCTGAATGGAACAAACAAGAGACATGACATGATTGGAAGTATTTTTTTCGCTGGATTAAATGAAGAACTTAGTGATAGTCTCTGGCCTAGCTTGCCATGATGTATGTCTTATATAAACTGAATCCAGTGGGTAAACACAGACCTGCAAACATACAATGTGTTTAACAGCTGCTGCTTTGCAAATGCTACATCAAAACCATGGTGACCGGGCTTAACAATAGTAGTTGCCATTAAACGGAGGAGGTTAAACAGGCAATCCAGAAGCACAGGGTAAATAAGGCTCAAGTCATACCGTCACACAGTAAAACTGGTCAGTGGGCTAGTGGCATTTAATTTAGAATCTTTATTGGATATGCATTTGTACTACGGTGCAACACAGGCTGGGCTGGTGGTTCCACTATCACCAATGGAACACCAGATATAATGAAAAATGGCAATGAAAAAAACAGGACCATTCCCTGTAAAAACACACATATTCCTTGGCATATTAGTATTTCATTTCAGGAGAAACTACAGGGGACTATAGGGGCTGTCAGCCAGGCTCCAGGGCAAATGGGAATGATTGAAGACTAGGGTTGCCATCTGGCCGGTATTTTACCGGCCTGGCCAGTAAAAATGATGGTTGATCCCAATGTTATTAATAGGGAAATTAAGATAAATATATAGGAAGGCCGGTATTTTTTTCCAGAAAAGTTGGCAACTCTATTGAAGACAAAGGAGAGGCCCCAAAGGCATCAATACAAAGAGACCATAAAAAGTTAAAAAATAAGGCACTGGTTCTCTTCCTGTGGGTTCTGGGGTTTCAGAGGAAAAGACTCTTATTCGAGTACAAAGCAGCACATTTAATGATGACTATGATTTACTGAAAATGATTAATAAATATTTGTTGTTTATATTTTTGTTCCGGGACCATAAAATAAAAAAAAATCAACATTTGCAGATTACATACAAACATTGATTGATATAAAACCCAACAACTGTTTGATAAGCAGCCTACACATAATTGTCACTCTGCAAAAATATATTAACATTTTTTTTTCACAATTGTAGTAAATCCGCAGATTGTTGTAAAGAGAAGCGTTATATGTTGGCACTGGAGGGAGGGAGCGTTAAATTTATAGTCATTTGAAATCATTTAAAATTTGAAATGAAGCAAAATGCCAGGCAAATCTGCTTAGCATGAGACGCTCAATAACAGTTCATTTCCTTGGCTAGCTGCACAAAATAAATAATTTATTAAACAATACAAGCTTTAAAATGCCCATCTGTGTGATTTCCCAGACCATTAGAAGTTGTATTATATCATCAGTGTTAATTTAATGAGTCCATCTTCCGAGGCTCTGCAACGCAACCATTTAAAGCCTTAGACGCGTATAGATTGCCGGCCTAACAAGACGAGTCTGTGGGACTGTGCTGAAATGTAATAAGTGGATGTCGTGTTCACATGCAGTGAATGAAGTGGTCACTGATATATAGATATCTTGTCCAATTACACACAGACGGCCCAGCGGAAGAATTCTCATGCCACTATCGGGTGTCTGCTTATTACTGCGATTGTTTATCTTCACTAGAGACAAGTGAAATGACTTTAGAAAGTCAAGGGCCGGCACAAGTTAAATCATTAAAATAAGGCAACACAGATTTATTGACAGGGCAGTCCGTGTTTATGATAGAAGAATTTGAACATTCACACACTTGTCTGCACACAAAAATATCTTAACCTCCTTTATTTTTCCCCAACTCCAGTGTTCAAAATATATTTTCATATTTCCTCCTGTTTTTTTGCTCCTTCTCAGTTTGACTCTTTAACTGAACCTTGCTTATCCATGGACCAGTAACATCAAAAATGTTTTTTTTTAAAAAAAATTGTTAGTATACATTTTAAAAAAAAAAAAAAACCCACCAAGACAAATTAAACTTTAAAATCGCAGTCTTTATTAGGAAATAACTTACCAAAACTCCAGTTACGCTCCTCTTCAGAAAAGGTGATCGGACGATCCATCGTGCGGCACTCGATTTCTCCTCCCTGCCTTCCTTATAGGAGATAGCCAGGGAGTAGAAATCGAGCGCCACACTATGGATCGGCGCCCTGTCGCCTTTTCTGAAGAGGAGCGGAAGCGGAGTTTCAGTAAGTTATTTCTTAAAAAAGGCTTTGCGATTTTAAAGTTTAATTTGTCTTGGTGTTTTTTTTTTTTGCGTTAGTATACTAAAGAATTTGATGTTACTGGTCCTTTAATACACTCTCACCATGTCATCCACCCTGAATTTTGGACTAGTTGGATCGTCGCCCTTTCTGAAGAGGGGCGGAAGCGGAGTTTAGGTAAGTTATTTCTTACATGTCAAAGTAGTTTTGTAGCTTAACCCGTGCAGTGGTCTCCCGTCGACTGGACTCCGCTCCACAATTTTTACACAAGTAAATCCTGCCAAACTTCGAAATAACTCAGTGGAAGTTGAATTCATCCAATCTAAAGTAGTCGCTAGTTGGATAAAAATTCCGTCCTGATGCCAAAACGACAGTTGGACCAGTCTCTGGATCTTCTTGCTTCACTAACATTCAAAGGTCTTTGTCCATCAAGGATCTTCCTATCTTACATAAAGTAGCATCATTATCAATCCCAAGTGCATGAGTGCATACTATTTTACATATTACAATTACACTGAATCTCATCTGCTACTTAGCTACCCAGATCACCCAGGTCCTCCTGCAACTCTTTGGCACTCTATTAGGAACCCTGGTCCAATTAGAGAACGTATTGGTGAGAATGACCTATAGCCAGATATCTATGAATAAATGGCACCAACAAGACCAACAGACCATGACAGACGAGTCACTAAGTTGCCCGCAGGAAATGACACAAAGATCCATTCATTTTCTCATGATTATGAGATTCAAGAGGTAATTACTGTTCACTAACATTGCAGGCTATCTTTGCCCAGGGGCAGTTCTATTTCACACAGGCAACAAAGCTCAGTGTCTTCCATCAGACTTATGTGCCAATGTTCATTACCCGGCCCTTATAAAGAAACACTTCGAGTGCTTGAGTGAGGACATAATCTTGAATGTCATCTGTTAAACTTTCAAATAAGTTCCACACAACAGATGTTAAACTTACATACAGAAATACAAACTTCTACACAATTTCTCTGTAAATATATAGGAATAATTCAATTCTTAGGAGCTCTACTTCTTTACTGTTTGGCTACTGTGCCATATGATAAGCCTTATTATTGCCTTATTATTGCCTCATGATCTCTGATGATAAGATGAACTTTCTTTGATGTCATAGGGTATAGCACCTTGAAGGCTTTGGGCTTAGGAGTCAAGAAAGCAAAAACCTTCTCTCTTATAGGTATAATTATATAATTCAAGCAACACGGCGATGGATGAAAGACTTTTGTCCTTCAGTAACTTCTCAATGAAGCAGCGCTTGTCATTTTGTGACTGTTGTGACCGAGAGAGAGCAGACATCTACATATTTATCACAAGAATATATATTCTATATTTATGTGCAAGAACGCAGCTTACTGATCAGTGATGGAATTTCCAGGCAACAAAGTAAATATCTTATTATCGCCTGCAGGCACCACACATTATCAGCACCTTTGACTATTCTCATAATATGACTGGTGTTATAGATCAGTATATAAATATATATACATATATATATATTCCCATATGGAAAATGCACCTTTATTCATATGTTATCATCCTCTAACAATAAGCAAGCCTAGCAGCACAAGGGTGGTCTTATATAATTAATAAATAATCAATTGAACCATAAAGGGAAGTGCCTATAAGAGACATAACTCTCTAGGTTTTGTGTACTTTTTATTATTGATGGTGTATACTATACCGCCAGTGCAAAAGTGTGCAAGGGAGCAGCCCTTAGTACTCATTTAACAGGACTTGTGTCCTCTGGGGTTGTTGTCCTCATCACTATGTGCAAAGATCAGAGTCAGGAGAAGCAGCACAAACCCTGCCCTGAGCGTCGAACTGGAGGGCCTAGAGCACACCAGGCCTGCAGTCTCAGGGGTCCCTAGGGTTGCCACCTTTTCTGGAAAAAAATACCGGCCTTCCTATATATTTATCTTTTTTCCCTATTAATAACATTGGGATCAACCATCATTTTTGCCGGCCAGGCCAGTAAAATACCAGCCAGGTGGCAACCCTAGGGGTCCCCCAGTCACAGAACCCCCTCTCCCCCCATCCCAGTCGTAACCCGAGTGATATTTTATGATAGACAGGGTAAATTGCATTATTAATATTTTCAACTCTGGGCAGTTGTATCATATCTCAAATTTTTCGATCAGTATCGATATTGATGGAATACATGTTTCTAGGTGACAGGTTGAAACTCAGTAAGATATTTGCCTTGATAAACCCTATTGCACACATAAGTGGCCCTGTTACGGATTGCACCCACCTAAATTTGTCTGAATAATGCACGTTATGGGAAATGCCTACATACTCCTGCCCGCCCTTTATCAACACACTGCGGCCAAAAATGGCAGTGCTGTATCCACTGGAGGAACACAGGTTCCTTCTCTTTGTTTTATAAGACATAAACCCACAAAGACCCACAAAAATGGCGGATTGCACCGTGCCTTGAACCTAGTAAATGCCCCTTATGGACAAAGTGAGACAAAATGATTGTGCCAATAAGCTAGGTGTCATTTGGAAAATATTGATGTTCCTACTGAAAAAAGCCATGATCCTGGTTATAAACCAATGGAAAATAATGTCAGGATATAATAATGTCCACTGCTCGTGTATGCAAAGGCTCCTTGCACATTCACACATACACACTCACACATCTGAATATATGTCCAGCTGGGAAATTACATGACAGTTTAATGCCAGAACAAACAAGAGCAGGTCACTTTAAGGAAATGATTAATGCGTTAGATTACCGAGTATGCAGACTTATCTGAAAGTAAACTTGTATGTGGGTGTGAACCACTGGAAAAGTCCACTCCTATCTCTTCTATTTTATAGCTACAAGAGTAATTATTATAATTAATGGAGAAAGGTGATAAAGTTAACAATTGCCCACCTGTATCTTGGATAACCACAATTTTCTTTATTTTTCTTTTCACACCTATGTCTCCTTCCCCCCCCCCCCAAGCAGGTAGTATGGCCCTGTTGTCGCGCATGGAGCAGTTAACTGTTTGTTCATGGTGGTCAGGAAGTCCTTGCAGTCTCTGGCAAGGTTCAGATACCTGCTTGACTTAGCATGGATAGTGTTGCCATGGCTCCCTTTAGATTACACGGAATAACATGAAAACATAAAAACATAAGGGTGTAAGCTTTTTTTTTCCCCCTTTTTGCAAATTTGACCATGATGCTGCCATGTGCAATTGTGACTAAGCACTTTCAGATGTAATGGAAAAACAAAATCTTTGAGAATCTATCGCCTGTGTGATCAACTCATTATTTTTGGTCTTGTTTGTTCTTTTGCCCTTTAGGGCAGAGACACACGTGGAGATTTGGAGAGATTAGTTGCCCGGCGACAAATCGCCTCTTCTTCAGGCGACTAATTTCCCCAAACTGCCTTCCTGTCAGCTAGAATCTAAATCGCTGGTGGGAAGGCACTCGAAGCACTTCGTTTTCCGAAGTCGCCCGAAATTGCCTTACGAGGAAACTTTGGAAAACCAAAGCTCTCCGAGTGCCATCCAGCCAGCGATTTAGATTCTAGACGGTGCGAAGGCAGTTTAGGAAGATTAGTCGCCCGAAGAAGAGGCGATTTGTCGCAGGGCGACTAAATCTCCCCGAATCTCCAGGTGTCTCTCTGTCCTTAAAGGAAAACTATACCCCTGAACAAAGTAGGTCTCTATAAAAATATATTGCACAAAACAGCTCAGATGCAAAACCCTGCTTCATGTAAATAAACCATTTTCATAATAAAATACTTTTTTATTAGTATGTGCCATTGAGTAATCATAAATAGAAAACTGCCATTTTAAAAAATAAGGGCCACCTCCTGAGATCCTAGGATTCACGGTGCACACAAACATACCAAACAAACCATACATGTTACGTCACATGAGCCAATTAACAGACAGAGTTGTGTCTTTTGCTTCCACACTTCTTCCTGTTAGAGCTGCAGTATTTCTGGTCAGGTGATCTCTGAGGCAGCACAGAGACCATCACGAAATGGTGGCTCAAGGCAAGAGATGTAAAAGGGCAATATTTACTTACAATTTATATATTTGGGCCCTTTCCTATACATTGTCCTGTCTATCAAACCACTGCCTGGTTGCTACAGTAAATTGGATCTTATCAACTAGGTAGCTGTAGTGGCATTCCTAACTATAATAAAAAAAATTGGCAGTTATTCTTAATTGCTTTGGTTTATCAATCTTAAGTCTTAAGACCAAGCTGTAACCTTCAGAGAGATCATTTCCATGACATATACTCTCTAGAAGTCAATAGTGTTGCTGTTGATGTGTGTTATGGAGAAGAATAGACCAAGAAGTTGGACCGTGAGGGTTTGCTGTTTGATCTAAATCAAATTGTAGAGGGTATTAGTCTTTCGGATGTAGATTAGATAGATTTGACCAGAACAATTTTGTGATCAGGGACATTAGAACAAAAATGGTTTCCATCATATATGACTTTGTGGAAGAGTTGAACTATCCCTTTAGGTTTCACCATAATAAATGGTGCCGCAATGAAAAAAAGGTACCACCCTCTAGAGTCCTGCAGCGGGTCGGGTACCCATGGGTTACCCGCAAAGAAAGCGGGCACCACGCAGAATGAGGGGAGGATTTTCAGGTGCTTGTATAGCGCGGGTCTGCGGGTTGCAGGTCTGATCTAAATTTCTTATCTTCTGTAATATTGTCTATATTTTACTCCTTTTAAAGTTTTACAAAACGTGTTTCCGTCCCCGCACACTTTTGATGACATCACTTCTGGTTTGCAGCACCGTCACTTCCTCTTTGATGGTGATCGGCGGGTTGCAGATAAGGCAGTTGCGCATACCTCCCAACATTTAGGAAACGGAAAGAGGGACAAAAAGATTTGGCAAGCGTAGCATGGCGAATTTTTTTGGCCACACCCCCTTATTAAAGTGTTCATTTTATATAATTTGGCAGGTTATGAAAGTTTGAACACATTTCTGTGGTTATTACAGTTTTGCAAATGAAGGTGAATGAAGCTGTGAATCTTCGTTCTTATCTTATCAAACTGTTACAAAAGTATGTTAAGTATCTATTCTGGGCTGTCTGCAAGACCAGTGGCGGAACTACCGGGGGAGCAGGGGGTGCGAGCGGGCCAGGGCCCGCACCCCCTCAGGGCCCCCCGGCAGTTGCTGCACGCCACTGAAAACCCCACTAAAATTCGGCCGTACGGAGAGAGGCGGGGTCCGGCTGCGCGTCATGCACCAGGGCCCACCCCCCTATAGGAATGCTACTGTGCAAGACCCAATTAAGTTAGACACTTTGTATCTGTTTCTGGCTGTTCAGTTCAGCAGATCAAAGAGAAACTCGGGACTTATCAGTACAAATCCGTGGTTAAGCTGTCAAAAGCCGAACTGTCCCGTTCAAAACGGGACAGTTGGGAGGTATGGTTGTGGGTCCGGTAGCGGATCAAAGTGGGTAAATATGCGGGTCGTGGGTTTGGGTCTTAGAAATTGGTTCCGCGCAGGACTCTACCACCCTTATATACTTTTCCCCCCCAATGCCAGAATATATGGCTTTCAGCAAACACTGTATTATCCATAGCTTGCTGATATTTACCAGGTCATCCTGAAACACCAACACAGTTTTGCCATGGAAAGTCACTTGTTCTCCCATCGTCAGGCACTTGTGGACTTTAGAGAATGAGCTTGCTAAGAGCCTTCAGTTCCCTATTAAACACCACACGGTGAAAAGACAGGCGTGTGAATTATTCTTCCCTCTGTCTGCCTGGGCATTGCAGGAATGAGCAGATCCTTCTTTTGCAATCTATGAATGTGTTAAAGCTCAACAGGGCCTTCATCTTCCTGCTGAAATTACAAATCTATATAAATACTCTTATGGGGAGGCTTGTTTGTTGTAATGACTTGACTATAACAAGCATTTTATTCTATGTACACACAGAACTCTCAAATTGTGCACTGGGAGATAATTTCAGTATTAAACTGTGACAGCAGATGGATTACAATATTATGCTACAGAATTTAGTCGGGTAATAATATTGCACAATACCGTAAGTGCACAATGCTATAAAATACAATTTTATATAGCAACACTCACATTATTTCTGGAAAGCAAAATTAATGATACAGATATGGGATCCGTTATCCATAAAGCTCAGAATTACAAAAAAAAGGCCAACTGCCACAGACTCTTTTATAATCAAATAATACACAATTTTAATTATCTTTTTCACTGTAATAATAAAACAGTAGCTTGTACTTGATCCCAACTAAGATATAATTAATCCTTATTGAAAGCAAAACCAGTCTATTGGGTTTATTTAATGTCTCCATGATTTTCTAGTAGATGAAGATCCAAATTACGGAAAGATCCATTATCTGGAAAACCCCAGGCCCCAATCCTTATTTTGGATTACCCTGTATATTCAGGCCCTCTATCTTTCATTTGCAGATGGGTGGTTCTGTCCACTAAACGCTTACCAGGATGAGTGATACAAACAGCCACATTAAATTTCCAAGTTGACAACCCCCCCCCAAAAAAAAACTTAAAAAATTCAAATGCTCAAAATCAAGATTATTTTTTCTATTTCCATCTTGGTCCATTATCTTTTTATTAATCTTTATAGTCGGTGTATTGTTACAGTATGCTTCCGCACATTATCATACATAAGTAACCAAGTTCGAACTCTACCAGTATCTAGACACCATCTCTCCCTACTATACCTGCTACCCCACAGCCCCACTCCCTTCCCAGAGACTATTATCCCACTGTTACTATAGGCACCATCTCTCCCTACTATACCTGCTACCCCACAGCCCCACTCCCTTCCCAGAGACTATTATCCACTGTTACTATAGGCACCATCTCTCCCTACTATACCTGCTACCCCACAGCCCCACTCCCTTCCCAGAGACTATTATCCACTGTTACTATAGACACCATCCCTCCCTACTATACCGGCTATCCCACAGTCACACTCCCTTCCCAGAGACTATTATCCACTGTTACTATAGGCACCATCTCTCCCTACTATACCTGCTATCCCACAGTCACACTCCCTTCCCAGAGACTATTATCCCACTGTTACTATAGGCACCATCTCTCCCTACTATACCTGCTATCCCACAGTCACACTCCCTTCCCAGAGACTATTATCCCACTTTTACTATAGGCACCATCTCTCCCTACTATACCTACTATCCCACAGTCACACTCCCTTCCCAGAGACTATTATCCCACTGTTACTATAGGCACCATCTCTCCCTACTATACCTGCTATCCCACAGTCACACTCCCTTCCCAGAGACTATTATCCACTGTTACTATAGGCACCATCTCTCCCTACTATACCTGCTATCCCACAGTCACACTTCCTTCCCAGAGACTATTATCCACTATTACTATAGGCACCATCTCTCCCTACTATACCTGCTATCCCACAGTCACACTCCCTTCCCAGAGACTATTATCCATTGTTACTATAGGCACCATCTCTCCCTACTATACCTGCTATCCCACAGTCACACTCCCTTCCCAGAGGTTATTCCTTATTTTAAGGATGATTATTTCAAAATGTTGGACATATTTGCCCTAGTGCAGTAAACTATAACAACCAATGACAGTTTTGGATTTACTTTTCAGCCTGCAAACTGCTGATAATGGTTACTGTACTGGAACAATGTTCCCAATGTTAGTAAGAAAAGCCCACTGTGTCCCATCTAATAAAACCTGAAACAATAAAAATCAAGGTGAATCATTTAAAAAAGATCTATTCTGGGGGGGTCCCCGAAATCCATAACTCCCCTATAAAACTAATTTTTAAATGCCACAACTACTGGGCTGTATAAAATGAAATAGTATGTGCAGTGTGTTTAAAAATATAAATAATTTGCAGCCCAGGAACACAGTGACCCACATCCTCTGCGGCCATCTCACTTTGCTGCCCTTTGTCCAGTGAGCAGACACTTTAACACTGCTGGTCAGATGCCAACACTCAATCACTGGCTGTGTCGTGTCTCTCTCTTGCTCCAGGGCCACAACTAGCAAGGGAAGGCCAAATTCATCACAAGGGTGAGCAGTGATCAGACCAGCCAAGCCTGACCTAACTAATGCCTTCTTCAGCAAGCAATGGGGATTTACTGCTGGTTTCACAACCCTTGCAGCTACGCCGCTTAATTTGTGAGCTGCCAGAGCTACGAGCAATGCATTTAAGGGAAAAACAAATACTGATAAAATTAAATGTAGTTCAGGGCTCGCCGGATCATGGTTCATTAACTGTTGCTGGAGTACAATTGCCATTGTTCATAAGATTTAAGTGGGTGCTGGGAGTTTTAGTTCAATAAAAAAAGAAAAGACAAACACTAAAAATATATATAGCTCATAGGTTTCCAAACTGTGGATATGGCAACGAAGTAAAGCCCAATGCCGGAGAGGGAAGGCAGCTGGTAGGACATTTTAAATAGGAGTTGGGTGATAAATGATTTTGCTGTCATGGATATGTACTCCTATTGCACGGTGTTTATTACAACAATGGCCTTATATGCCTTTAACCTTGTAGCCTTAATAACTTATTATTAATATTATTTGTCAACACAACTATACATACGGAAAGTTTGTAATTGTACAGGTGCCTGGAGCTGGAGTCGGGTCTGTGGGTACAAAGAATTCCATCTTTTATTAAAAAAAAGTCAAATTAAGGAGCCAGAGCCCAAAAAAACAAGAGCGGAGCCATGTGGCAATATAACAGGGGTAGGATACAAGAAAATATTTTGTTAATTGGGTTGCAAAAGGAAAATGGTAATTCAGATCACACTACGGTCGGTCAGCACTGATCCATATATCTTGGATCAGGCTTGTCTTTACTTTGTATGTCTGATGTATCCACCCTTTATATTGTATAGTGCTTTGGTGCTTTATAAATATGTTGGAAATAATAACAGATTGGATCTGAAAGCTTACTGAGCATAAGCATTCCTTAAAGGGGAATTATCACAAAAATTTAAATTTAATCTAAGCATCCACATACTGAAATAAGAAACTTTCTAAATACAATCAATTAAAAATTTTGCATTGTTTCTGAAATAATCAAGTTTATCTTCACTTTCCCTCTCTCAGCATCTGTTTCTCTTCATTCTGTCTTCATGCAGCAGTTGGGTGTCAGATATTCACTGACAGTTAGATCCAATATATCTTATAGGGGGGCTTCCTTTCCTAGCAGATGTATTAGAGCTCACTCTAATAACTAATTCCAGTACAAACAAAATCTAAAAAAAGAACTGCCTTTTTCAAAAATTCTGCATGTAGAGAGACAGGATTTCTGGTGATATCAATAGAGTGAGCTCTAATACATCTTCTAGGCAAAAGGAACCCCCCTTTTGGATCATTCATCTGACACCCAACTCCTGAATGAAGACATGAAGAGAAACAGATGCTGAGAGAGGGATAGTGAAAATAAATGTGATTATTTCATAAACGGCACAGAATTTTTAATTGAATGTATTTAGAAAGTTTCTTATTTCAGTATGTTGAAGGTTATATTAAATTTTCATTTTCACGATAGTTCCCCTTAAACCTTATCCTTTAGATGCTCCCTCACTTTGACTGAGCAAGAAGAACTACAGAAAATATTTACTAGTCTCACCTGTAACAATTCCCTTTAAGAAACAGCTTCCAGTCATTCTGTGGGCTTTAACACACAACTTTGACACATTTCAAGAAAATTAATGAGTTTTATGTTGTATAAGACAATACGTGTTATCAGACACAGCACAATCGCATTGCACAACTGTGAGTATGTATGACCGGACTTCTAGCAGGAGGCACTTTCTTACATTCAACTGGGATATACAGATCGCGTAGTGGGATGGAGGGGCTCAGCGTGGCTACATCGAGCTGCAATTAAATCCCGAAAGAGGACAAAACCGCCAATATCCCCTTCCAAAGTGGGCTTCCATTTTTTTTCCCCAAAGGCTAAAAAAAAAACAACAACCCCAGAACTGAAGCTAAGTAACACGTGCTGGATTTTCAGTGCACATTACCTTTTTACTATTTAACTAGAACGGCGTTTAATATGGAAAAATAAAATTACTCGAGAAATTTAGATTTGAGAGTCAAACTTATATTTAACAGTTAATTTCCTGCCTTCCTAAATGTCAGATTTCATTTTTCAAATTGTTGATTAGTTTTTGGCTATGAGGAGACTCACAGTCACGTTGTAAGAAAACGTCTAAGAAAGAGATTATTTTACGCACTAACACATAATGAGCAGATTTGCTTTTCGCTCTGGTTGAGTTGTAAAATTTGTTATAAAACTATTTAGGGTTTGAGAACTGTATATAAGTATGTATTACTTTATTTGTAAAGTGCTGATAAGGAGCCGCAGCGCTATACAATGCATAAAAGTACAATATAAAAATATATACGGGGAAGACAAATCATATAATAAATATACTCAGAAATCATATCAGGACAAAGAGCTTAAGTGCTAAGAGACATATAGGGGAATGTAATAAAAGTCTGTAAACTATTCGCAATGTGAAAAGTTATGCCTTTGCGCAAACAAATTTTGCTTTGTGCAAATTTAATATAGCGTTTGCGAACCTGGAAACTGTTCAACGCCCACTTCCGACAGCGAATTTTATAGTTTGCGCCAATGCGCAGTAAATGTAATAAAACTTCTTACTGAAAAATTCGTTCTATTTACTCCAAAAGACACCTTCAAGCACTAGCGCAATTAAAATTCGCAATGCGCCATTTAAATTAGCAAAGCATTAACAGTTTAAGGAACAATATTACATTGCGAGATGTGGCTTTTTATTCTTTTTGGTGCAAATTGTTTTGCTCTTTGCGACTTTTATTACATTCCCCCAATAGTGGGAAGTGGGTCCCTGCTCCGTAGAGCTTACAGTCTAAGTGGATGGGAGGCTAACACACAGGCACAAATTGGTCGGTAAATGGTCGGTTGTGGCTAGTGAAAATATGTATTTTGTAGCGATGGGCGAATCTGACCCATTTTGCTGCACCAAAAAATTTAAAAAATATTTGAGAAACACATTGAAGTCAATTGGTGTTTTTTTCACCTGACAATTTTTCAAACCATACATTTTTTTTTCTCATCATCCATTAGATTATATGGGCATTTATTTATCAGTGAAATCCCTTTTTTAAAAACAAAACAAAAATTTAATAAAATATATACATTTTAAAACCTCATTCCTATTTAGTAGAATTTAAAAAATGACATCTTTTTAGCAGATTTAAAAAAATATACCCCTCTATAAATATATTTTAAAGTATCATTTCTCTTTAACAGAACTAAAAAAAAAAAAAAACTCTATAAAAATACATTTTAAAACCTCGGTAATGCTATTTGTCATTTAAGACAGTTTACAAATTACACGTTTGTTACACGTTTGAACCTAGTGTGAAATACTTTTATGGTGCAGAGAAGCATTTTACGCCAGTTCTACTTCACTTATGGAATTAGGAAACTATTAAGAAATTCTATAAAGTGGCTAGATATGCATTAAATCTTGTACCTTTAACAACTGGCATCTTTGATAAAAATCTCAGAAATGATAGCTATGATGTATAAAAAAGAGTTGTGTGGTTGGAATGTGCATCCTTACACAGAGTGTATGTGGGTAACAAAGTCTTCAGGAACTAACAGGGGGTCACAGCCGGGAAACTTACCTTTTCTCCCAATAAATAATTACTAAAACAAATGATTTAATAAAAAAACACCAGGGGGTAATAATAAACACACTAGGGGGACAAAGGTGTCAGCAGATACCTAGGGGGTTATTTATCAAAGTCTGATTTTAACTCAACATTTCCTGCTACAAACTCCGATCAAATCCTTTCGGGTTCTTTACGCTTATAAAAAAAAAAATCAGATTTCCGATAATTTTTGGAACAAAAGTCCAACCAAAGCCACACTGATTTTCCCCGTTATTTATCAACACATTTTCTTGAAAAGTTCCTGTGCGGGAAAAAACTTCGAAAAAAGATACAGATTTTCAAGAAAACCACAAAATCTTCGGATTATTGCACGAAAACCCAGAGCAGATCAGGATATATTTGGGACTTTTCCCACTGACTTATATACAACCTCGGCAGGTCTGAAATGCCGGAATCTGACTTTTTCCATCCTCGAAGTGTAATAAATCCTGAAAAATTTGAGGTTTTTCTTTTCCACTAAAAATTCCCAAAAAATTAGTTTTTTTCCCCACTAAAAATTCGGATTTTATGGTAAAATTTTTTTTTTTTAGAATTTAGACTGTTAAATTGTGCACACAACAGAATTAAGGGCACGTCTGCAAAAACATGAGTGTATGTGAAGAAATAATATGGAATAACAGTCCTATTAATAAAGAATTAATTAAACAATAATAAAGGCTGGTTCTGCTGTTGGGTTAATTATATCTTCGTTTTGGATCAAGTACAAATGACAGAGAAAAAGGAAATCATTTTTAAAAATTTGGATTAAATGGAGTCTATGGGAGAGGGCCTTTCCGTAATTCTGAGATTTCTGGATAACGGGTTTCCGTATAACTGACCCCATACCTGTACTAAGTATCCCATTGGTTTAGGGAAATGCAAGGTACTTTTTTTTTTTATAATATTTTCCTAAAGTTGCAATTTGCATTATTTTCTTTCCCCTTGAATAAAGATGCTTAACACTTTATCAGTTCCCATTCAGCCCTGCGCTCAGTGGGTTACTGAATTCATTAGAACATAACTAATTGCTTCTTATGTTTGACTAATGCATCCATCTATTTGGTCTTGTATACTTATTCAATCCGCACTGTTTTCTAATTGAATGTTTGCACAGGCTAATCTTTCAAAGTGACATTTCAGTACAATGTTGTTATTGCGGCTCAACTACACAAATCACACATGTCCTCTGTCCTTATACCTGGGGAATATCAGCTGCTGGGGTGGAACCTACAAAGCTCTCTGGACGGTTCCCTTTGGGCTCTCCCTGCAACTTATTGATTTCCTGTCCCGTTCCTAAAGGAAGCCTGCTTAGCTTTTAACACCTCTTTTCCACAGTAAATAGATTTAGTTTCCCATATGAAAAAAATTGGGGCACCTTACTGATTGTGACTTTGTATGAGAATGTACCTTTTAGCAACGTCCATATTAGTGATGTTCGGGTCGGGATTTCACCGACCCGCAATCCGCCCTTAACCCGCCCGCATCCGACTTCTGGGTTGCTTTTATAGATCCACCCCGCCGATGACATCACAAAAGGGGCTGGGCGAGTAGGCGCTGCGTCTATAACAGATGAACCCGGAAGTCGAGACCCGGCATTTGACGGTTGTGGGCGGGGAGGACAGGAGACAAGCTCAACCCGCACCTGCGAAGAATGAGGTCGGCCCAAACCCACCCGACCGTGGGTATCGGGCCGGACCACACATCACTAATGCATATGGCGCTACAGCTGCACATTGCTCCTCCCATGCTACAAATGTAATTCAGTAAGTGATTTTTACTTTAAGAAGTCAAATAATAGAATGCAAAGGAATCACATAGAAGCTAGGAGTACAGCTATGGGACCTGTTATCCAGAATGTTCAGGACTTGAGGTTTTCCAGATATTTCCAGAATTGATATCTTCATGTCTGCCAGACAGGGCTGATCCTATCAAATGTGGGGCCCAATTGGGACCATGTTGGCGGGGCCCCTAGACAAAGTGTTGCTGGCTACTGACACAGCAAGTATTTAGGAAAATAAGGGCATACAGGCACAAAATAGAAAGGAAAGGGGCAGACAAGGTAAGAGAGTGAGAGGGATGAAATAGGGGCACATAATAGGGGCACACAGGGTAAGAGAGAGAGGGAGGAAATAGGAGAGTGGACTGGGCCAATTAGTTTGGGGCAGGCTGGGCCGATTCAGCTTGGAAGCAGGCTTGGTTGGATTGGGGGCAGGCAGGGCCTATCAAGGTTGGAGGAAAGCTGGGCCTATTAGAGATGGGGGCAGGCTAGACCTATGGAGTTGGGGGATAGGCTGGTTTATCAGAGTTGAGGGTGGGCTGGACCTATGGATTTGGGGATGGGCTGGACTCTCAAAGTTGGGGGCAGGCCAGGCAGCATCATGTGCTGAGGGAAATATTATCTGTGCTGCCCTGTGGTGCAGGGCCCCCAGAGGTGCGGGGCCCAATTGGTCCAATTGGCCTAAGGCCGGCCCTGCTGCCAGACTGCACTTCGTCGCTTCGGAACGGATGGACAATCGTCGTGTAGTTCTACCTAAGTCAGTGTTTTGGAACTTTTTCCATGTAGAGGACTGATTATCAGTCATTATGCATGTTCCAGGCTGGGATTATACTAAAATGATTATGTATTGCAATAAGTCTATATAGGCTGTAATGTCCCTCGGAGGGCCTCCGGTTGGGCAGTCTTGATCTACTATGCAAAATTTTTACTCTTATGAATACAGAGCTGTAACACCTTTCTTATTTCACATTCATTATGATTCAGCAAATTGTGAAACATGGGGATAGTATCATGACAAATAAGGGCCAACCTTCCAGCACCTACTATCAACTAAAATTCAGGGGTCTATAAGCATTTGACTGAAAACGATCTTCTTTACAACTGGAGGCCTGACAGTCTGATGTGGCCACTCACCATTCTTTTTTCATGGCCGATAAGTCTGCCCAGGAGCTCCCATATGACATTATAATTTTAATATACTACAATCCCTGGGCACTCAAGCTGACAACATGGAAACACTATGGACTTTACTGGTATAAAGTTCCAGGAACTGCACTCGTTGTTGCAAATAAGACTACACGACTTAGGGTCAGGGCACACACGCAGATTTGGGGAGATTAGTCGCCCGGCGACAAATCTTCTCTTCTCCAGGGCGACTAATCTCCCCGACCTGCCTTCCCGCTGGCTAAAATCGCCGGCGGGATGGCACTCGGGCCGATTAATTTTGCCTCATGAGGAGACTTCGGAAAACAAATTACCCAGAGTGCCATCCCGCCGGCTTAAAAGTAAATTGCTGGCGGGATGGCACTCTGGGTAATTCGTTTTCCGAAGTCTCCCGAAATCTCCTCGTGAGGCAAAACTAATCGGCCCGAGTGCCATCCCGCCAGCAGTTCGGGGAGATTAGTCACCCCGAAGAAGAGGAAATTTGTCGCCAGGCGACTAATCTCCCCAAATTTTCCTGTGTGCCCTTACCATTATGTGGAGGGGGTTTCATCAATTGAAATTAGGAGCAGGTTTGTATGGAGTGAAGTAAATAAGAGAAGGTTAATTATATAGTGGCACAGGTAGCAAAATGGAACACTGACTGAGAAACTATGGCCTGTTCCTGGCACCCAAACACAAGTGTACTGACTGTATGGTTAAAAGAAACCATTCTGGCCATTCATTTGAGATCTTTGTATTGCATGAATACTTTACAAAAAGAAAAAAGAAAGTTTCATATTCAACCCTAAAACCCCTGCACCTCTTTACTCCAGCAGCCAGGGTATTTAACTGATGGCACCCTGTGAGATTTCTGTCTTATGATAATAAATAAGAACAATTTAGAGTTGTTGTAACCTCGACAAGGATAGTGTGACCTCCCCCGGGAGAGGTATAATCAGAATCTCAGCTGGATTATGGTAACTAGAGGAATCGCTTCACTGCCTTCCCTTCTCTGGGGGCTACGCTATGAAGTCATTGTCATGTGCTTAAATATAAATGTGTGGATCTCTCTTTTTAAAGCAATGTCAGCGGAACTACAATTCTAATGGACAATCATAAACTTTGTGAAAATGACCAACAATCAAATGACATGGATTTGCTTTCATCACGGTAGAATTTGTTTCTGTGTAAAGGTGCGAGTAGTACCAAGATATTAAGTTATTTTAGCTTTAGAATGTTTATATTCAAGCCCAGAATGAAATCCAAAGTGGTCCTACCACCAGACACCAGTAGCATTAGAATTCCTACACCAAATGGAATCCAGGGGTACTTAATATAATTAAAAAATAATTAATTCCTTTAATCTACTTTCCTTCAGACTGGGAATGTCAAAACATGGACAATGGTACATGGTTTGTACTGGGATGCACCTAATACAGAATTCGGCCTTTTTCAACAGGATTCCGGCGAATCCTTCCACCAGGCCGAACCGAATATGAATCCTAAGTTGCATATGCAAATTGGGAGCGGGATTGAAATCGGGAAGTAAAAAATGTTTTCCCCTTCCTACCCGTAATTTGCATATGCAAATCAGGATTAGGCTGAATCTTTTGCGAAGGATCAGGGGTTCGCCCGAATCCAAAATAGTGGATTCGGTGCATCCCTAGTTTGTATGCACATGCCGTGATGTCGGAAATCATGGACTGCCAAAAAAAAAAAAAAAAAAAATAACAGGCAAATTATGTCTTGGAAGACTAAGGGGCAGATTTACTATGGGTCGAATATCGAGGGTTAATTAACCCTCGATATTCGACTAGGAATTTAAATCCTTCGACTTCGAATATCGAAGTCGAAGGATTTAGCGCAGAAAATTCGATCGATCGATCGAAGGATTATTCATTCGATCGAACGATTAAATCCTTCGAATCGAACGATTTGAAGGATTTTAATCCAACGATCGAATGAATATCCTTCGATCAAAAAAACTTGGGCAAGCCTATAGGGACCTTCCCCATAGGCTAACATTGAGTTTGGTAGCTTTTAGCTGCCGAACTAGGGGGTCGAATTTTTTTTTAAAGAGACAGTACTTCGACTATCGAATGGTCGAACGATTTTTAGTTCAATCGTTCGGTAGTCGAAGGTCGAAGTAGCCCATTCGATGGTCGAAGTAGCCCAAAAAAAACTTCCAAATTCGAAGTTTTTTTAATTCGAACCCTTCACTCGAATTTAGTAAATCTGCCCCTAAATGTTGAGGCCTATATGCCTTCAATTCCACTTGCCATGACGTTTAGAGAACTTTCTACAGTTGTTTTACATATGTAGAGTGACTTTCCTACCTTTCACCCCCAAAAGCTGAAACAAATACAAACTCTGGAAATGTTGTAAAAAAAACTCACCAAAATAGTACAATAGATATGTAAACTTTGAAGAAAGAGCATCTCACAATATCATATCTTAACTGTATGTCTACACGCTCTAGCTGTCCAAGGAAAAAACCTCTTACCTGGGGGGGAACGTAATGTCCAGTTCATACAGTCTGTCTTTGAAGACCGACAGCTCCTTGTCAAATTCTAAAAGCTGTAAGGAAAGGAAAAAAAACTAAATAAATGACAAATATTCCTAAAGTGACAGGAACATATCAGAAGAAACAATTAAATACAAGTCTAAAATGTCAAGCATTAAAGGGGACCCATCACCCCAAGGAATAATTCCAATCCCTATTTTACAATGTTAGTAAAGCAAAATAAACTTCCCATACACTATATAAATTATTTCAATATTTTTTCTTTTAGTCTTGGAAATCACAATCGCATTAAGCAAGCTGAAGCCATTTTGTGGACACTGTTCTTAAGGCAAGCTTTGAATCATGCCAAAATCTTGCTTACGCACCTTGGTGGGGCACCTGATGTCCATGCTTAAGCACTGGCTACACCAGGGGTCCTCAACCTTTTTTTTTTACCCATGAGCCACATTCAAATGTAAAAAGAGTTGTTGAGCAACACATGCATGAAAAAATCTCTTGGGGTACCAAATAAGAACTGTAATTGGTTATTTGGTAGCCCCTATGTGGACTGGTAGCTTACAGGAGGCTCTATTTGGCACTATACTTAGTTTTTATGCAATTAAAACTTGCTTCCAAGCCTGGAATTAAAAATAAGCACCTGCTTTAAGGACACTGAGAGCAACATCCAATGGGTTGGAGAGCAACATGTTACTCATGAGCTACTGGTTGGGGATCACTGGGCTACACAAATATATGTTGAAGGTAGAGGGGGAATATAAGGAGTGCTGAGACATCTAGGAAGTGCAGAGACATCTAGGAAGTACAGAGACATCTAGGAAGTACAGAGACATCTAGGAAGTGCAGAGACATCTAGGAAGTGCAGAGACATCTAGGAAGTGCAGAGACATCTAGGAAGTGCAGACACATCTAGGAAGTACAGAGACATCTAGGAAGTACAGAGACATCTAGGAAGTGCAGAGACATATAGGAAGTACAGAGACATCTAGGAAGTGCAGAGACATCTAGGAAGTACAGAGACATCTAGAAAGTGCAGAGACATCTAGGAAGTGCAGAGACATCTAGGAAGTGCAGAGACATCTAGGAAGTGCAGAATGGAAAGTAATTGCCTGTTGTGCCCTTGTGCCTAAGGCATAGAGGAGGGTCAATATATGATACTATATGAATGTTTATTACTGGTATGGATGTTAATAAAAAAAAGAATTTGGGTTTCGCGTTTAATCTAAAAAAAGGACTTTTATTAAACAGCTTTTTATGTCTGAGTGGCAGGCCCCCTTTAAACACAATAGGTTTACCAAACGAGTATCACATCAAACAGGGGGTCATTCTCATGTTCACAGGGGCTTGCAATGAGATTACGTGGGACAGATAGGAAATATAGCTGATGCAGGGTAAAAAAAAAAAGGATTAAATTGGTTTATATGTTATGCTATTAGCACAGCTGAGTCTGTAGAGAGTTCCTACAAAGGAGTTAAATATGAATGGTTTGTATAAGCAATGTCATCTAAATCTAACATCCAAGAGAAAACCTGCATCAGTTGCCAGATAGGGATGAAGAAAGAGAGACATTTCCCTAATTTCACTCCACACCAGCATGGAGTTCTACAAGAAGATACTGTGGTGGGACAGGTCTTCGTGTTGGTGGTGAAGGACCATTTTACACTTAGGGGCACATTTATCAAGGGTCGAATTGAAAATTTGAATCTTTAAATTAGAATTTCGAGTTTATTTTAGTGTAATTCGACTAGGGAATATTCCAAATTCGATCATGTACTGTCCCTTTAAGAATTAGACTATTCACCATCTAAAACCTGCTGAATTGGTGTTTTAGTCTATGGGGGCCTCCTACAATCAATCTGGAGTCGTTTGGTGGACTTTTGAAAATCAAATTTTTAAAAAATAAATAAAAAAAAACAAAAACAATACATTTTTTGGTGAAAAACTCAAATCGAATTTGATTCTAATTCCATACGAGTCTGCAGTTCGATCCTATTCACCTGAATTTAAAATATGATTTTTTAAATATATTTCGATTGTCGGTTTTTTTTTTTTCAAACCGAATTCTAATTTGTATATGCAAATCAAGGGTGGGAAGAGGAAAATATTTTTTACTTCCTTGTTTTGTGACAAAAAGTCATGTGATTTCCCTCCCGACTAAATTTGCATATGCAAATTAGGATTCAGTTCGGCCAGCAGAAGGATCCGGCGGAATCCGAATCCTGCTGAAAAAGTCAGAATCCTGGATTCGGTGCATCCTTAATTTCCAGTTTATGGGAGTTTTTGTTAAACTTAAACTCTAAATTGAACCCTTGATAAATATGCCCTTTACTGTATATAGTCTTAGCTATTGGTCTGTCCCAAGAGCCAGTCAAAACAAGAATACAGACACATTAAAACTATAATTAGACTTCTCCCAATGACACTGACAGTTATAATCTGCTTAAAGCAATATTAGCCCATTTCTTTTGTCATGCCAAGGTCAAAGGGGCATTGAGCTAAATAACAACGGTCGTCTGGGAAGCGTCTGTAATAAATATGGAATCCTATGAAGCTATTATTTATTTTGGTCTTGGAAAAGTAACACTAAGCAAGGGGCATGTGATCCACGTAGAGATACTTAGTTGCCTATTTTTAAAATGTATTTTGCACGGACACTTTAAGGCTTATTTCAAATGAGGCCCAAAACGCTACTTTTTTCGCCTACAAAACACCTTTTTCCAGGAATTATGCCTCTATATGTGTGCTGTGCTGCTGGTGTTGCCAAGGTGGAATACAAGAAGAGCAGCGCATGACTCTGGATTTGGGTATGTCCTTATGTGCCCTTCCTTGCACTTCATTTAGAAGGCACAAAGAAGGAAGCATAAGGCTCAGAAATCAATGCAAGAATTAGAGCGTGCACTATGTAAAGGGGCAAGTGGCTAGGGTATGGTGCTCTACAGCGGGCACTTTTGCACCAAACAAGTCAACATACATACATAAAGTTTTATATTTATCACTTGCTAACAAGTTTGGACCTGGGCAGCAACCCATAGCAATCTTCCCTTCAAGCTGTGCCAAGGCACACTACCCACTGTGGAGTGGAGAACTGTTGAGGATAAACTCTTTATTTTGTACCAGTTTTATCAATCCACATCTCTGTGGACACCGTTTTTTTGTGTGCACAAGTGCAGATGATAAATTATTTTTGCATACACAGTCAACAAGAAATTAGAAATGATCACTAACCCACAGCAACCAACCAATGTTCAGCGTGAGAGTGAACCTCTGTTTGATATAACATATACTGAATGGTAAAGGGTTGTTCATGGCTCTATGGTGCCAAGAAGAGAGAGTTGATAGAAATCAGCTCATAGCGAGGCCCACCAGGATATTCTCTGGTACCTTGGGAGACCAATTTGTCCTTGACCCAAGCTGAAATGCTGTCATATTTACATACAAAACATATATTCCCTGAATTATTTTGTTTTTTGAAACTCAACAATCCTTAAACATCCGAGTGAAGAGCTAAACCAATAAGAATGTACATAGATGTGGCCCTCCTGTAAACCAGCACAGTGTGAAGAGCCAATGTGGAAGCCAAATTGAAGAATAAATTACAAATGAAATGACACACCTCATAATAACCATCAGCATCATTAGCTATCATTCTAAGTGCCATTCCCTAAAACTACAAGTTTGTCAGCGGAACAGAATCCTGTGTGACGGCTCAGTGTTTACCTGGTGTTCATTAATCATGTCCCATCTCACAGCTGTGCCGATATCATTGTATAAGTGACAGAAGTTCCAAATGGAAACAGAGCCTGTCCCTTTTGCCCCTGAAGCCTCATAAATCATTCCTGAGATGTGCAATTAGCAGCTACTTGTACACATTAATTATCTGTGGGAACAGCAGCTACCAAAACCACCTGCACTGGTGACTACACAGGCCACCGTGCTTCTGCCACCACAACTATATCTAAAGCGTGGCTTGGAAAAAAGCCCCCAAGCAAGGGTCTACACAGTGTCAGACTGGCCCACCGGGATACCCGGAAAACTCCTGGTGGGCCAAGGTGTCAGTGGGCCCTCATGCTGCTAAACACTTGGCCTATTTCATGGCCATTCCTTATTTCTATGAGAACAATGAAGCTAAATAGATGGAATAATAGATTATAATATGTAAAGAAAAGAGATTAGGAGAATAGAGGTTGAGTGAGGAGAGGAATAAGATTAATTGGTGGGCCCCTAGTCAAAGGTTTTTGGGTGGGCTCCCAGTCCGACACTGAGTCTACAAACACATTGATCTCCCAACTTATGGCAGAAAAATCAGTTCGAAGATACTAGTTTATATGCTGTTTATTGGCCAGGACAGATACAGTGTCCCTAAGGCTAAGTATATATATATATATATATCTATCTATCTTAGTAAATGGACCCGCACTCCTTGTTTGTAGTGAAAAAATCAATGTGCTTTATTCACAAATTAATTTTTTGGTGAATAAAGCACTACAAACAAGGAGTGCGGGTCCATTTACTAAGATGTATGACAAGATTTGACCGACGCACCACCGTTCATATCCTAAATCCTGAAAGAGTATGTCAATGTACTGACAATATATATATATATATATATATATATATATATATATATATATATATATATATATATATATATTAGGGATGCACCGAATCCACTTTTTTGGATTCGGCCGAACCCCCGAATCCTTCACGAAAGATTCGGCAGAATACCGAACCGAATCCGAACCCTAATTTGCATATGCAAATTAGGGGTGGGAAGGTGGAAAACATTTTTTACTTCCTTGTTTTCTGACAAAAAGTCACGTAATTTCCCTCCCACCCCTAATTTGCATATGCAAATTAGGATTCGGTTCGGCCAGGCAGAAGGATTCGGCCGAATCCGAATCCTGCTGAAAAAGGCCGAATCCTGGCCGAATCCCGAACCGAATCCTGGATTCGGTGCATCCCTAATATATATATATATATATATATATATGTATATATATATATATATATATGTACATGCAATGTTGGCTGACGTATTCACATGGATGTCTTTGTGCTTCAATTGCACTAAAAATTTTGTCCAATTGGTGTCATATGCAGTGGTGCCATGGGAGTGACGATTCTTGTGGTGCATCTGGGGTTGCGCTAATTGATGGAGGCAGCTGAGGGAAATACCACTTAGAGCAGAGGTGGCAGTAGCTGCATGGTTTCCAATATAACCTGTGTCATTATCAGCACAACTGCACTAGATGTGGCCGACAAAACTATATAGAAGTAATATAGTACCGTATGCTGGCACAAGTACCTTTAAAGAAATGGATTTTTTGCACAATCGAGTGGAAGGAATTTGTAGTTCCGGAAGTGCAGTAAGCAAATGACCCCTAAAGTTTACATCTGGGGTCTCCAACCTAGTTTACCCATGAGCCACATTCTGGGAGCAACATAAGCATGAAAAAATGCCAAATAAGGGGTGTGATTGGCTATTTGGTAGACCCTATGTGGACTGGAAGCCTACCGGAGGCTGTGTTTGGCACTACACTTGGTTTTATGCAATCAAAACTTACAAGCCTGAAATTCAAATATAAGCACCTGCTTTGAGGCCATTGGGAGCAACATCCAAGGGGTTGGAGAGCAACATGTTGCTCACGAGCCACTGGATGGGGATCACTGGTCTACATCAATGCTAACACAGGCAACACTCTATTCTAAGAACAATCCAGCATGCTCTTTGAGAAGGATACACCTTATTAAGAATATATGTTTTTTAATATAAAGTCAGCGTCTTATGACTGCACTTTTATTTTCCATCAACTTATTTTTTGGTGAATAATAAGAGCAATGTAAGGCATGCTCTTTAGCTTCACAAACCCTAGGAATGACATTGAACACGCAGAATTGCTGCCTCCTTTGTTCTTTTGTTTTCTGTGACATTCACTTCGTTATGTATCATGCCAGCTCTTAAGGTTAATTTGTGTCACTAAAGAAGTCAGCACTTTAAATGCTGCCCAGTTTCTCTAACCGCACCGCTCCCAGATAGATCTGAAAGATAAAGTAAGAATCCTCAGTCAATATAAAACAATTAAGGTCCTTTTATCTGGAAGGAGAAAGCCACCCAGCAAAAGGTCATCGTCCACTGGGACACGGCTGTGAGCAGCATCGTCTGAAATCGCTGTAGTATGAACCTTTTATAACCGGGCAACTTAATTCAGTCGTTGGAGTAGAACAGCAGCAATCACTCATCAAGACCTGCAGCCCAAAGCCGGAGCGTTGTTAGATCAGAAGGTGATATTAACAGCATTTATCAAATCTTTCTGCTGCGTCCGTAGGAGAATTCACAGATGTGTTGGGGATGGAAAGAAGTATAGAGTACGACACCCTTCAAACAAGGATACGCCTCAAACTATGGTGAAGTCTTTTTTTTATTCTGTAAGTTAGCAAAAAAAAATGTATAAAAGCACAAAATCCCTAAGTTCAGGATGGTTGGACTTTATTGGGTTCAACACCCTTGAATGGTACAACGTGCAACTCATAATAAGGCCGTTGAAGATTTATAAAAAGATATGGTCTGGCTGACACACTGCAATAATTCAACCCATATTTCACACTCTTCCATGGAAAACATGCACAATGGGTGAACAGATCAATGGGCAGGTGCTGCTAAGAACCCCTTATACAGTATATGTAGTGTATGGGGTGCAGGATGGCTCTAGCATCAAAACAGGTTGAGGTTCTCTTGGACCAAATGAGTGATCAGTAAATAATAATTATTTTATTAGCACCATACTTCTTATATTAAGTTTACAAGCAAGCTGAACATTGCTTAAAGGAGAACTAAAGCTTATCTAAAGAAGTAGTTTTGTGCTTCTGTACCAGCCCAAGGCAACCACAACCGTTAAGCAGTAAAGATCTGTGTCTCCAAAGATGCCCCAGTAGCTCCCCATCTTCTTTTCTGCTGATTCACTGCACATGCTCTGTGCTGCTGTCACTTACTGAGCTTAGGGACCCACTCACAATATACAGTACACATAGAATAGAAATGTCACAATATAAGGCTGATTAGTAATTAATACACATAATTACTACATAGCAGCACAGAAACCAGTGCAATTAGCATCAGAATTCAATAATCAGCAAACCTGTAGCATCAGCTTATATTACAGGGGAAGCTCATTTTCTGCTGGATAATTAGTGACGAGCCCTAAGCTTAGCTTCTCAACAGCCAATCAGAGCCCACTGAGCATGTGAGTGTCACAGACACTTTCCAAGATGGTGACCCCCTGTGACAAGTTTGAAGTCCTGGATCATTGCTGCTATTGACAAGCTGAAACTAGGCTGGTGCAATAAGTTCACTATATAAGACATGGCATTTTTAGCCATATTTATTTTTAGGGTTTAGTTCTCCTTTAATAGTCAAGACACAATTGCTGGAATCTTTAACTGCGTAAAACAGTATACAGTAGAACCCCTATTTTATGTTTTTCAGGGAAAAGGAAACAAATTGTATAATGTCCAAGAAAATGTAAAATCAGGGACATGTATTACACATAATATATAGGTGGGACCTCACAACAAAAACAATGTAAAATAAGGGAAAACTTAAAATCAGGGGATGTAAAAAAAAAAAAAAAGTTTCTCTGTATTAACATCTTCAAAACCAACTCTACTGCAACTCTTAAATAAACATAAAAATAAACATTTCTTTCATTTTAAAACACAACACACTACAAGCCTACCGGGAGGTGTCAAACTCTTAATATATGTGCAGTAACCTGTCTAACTTCAGTACTTTAAACCCTAAAGAGCCATCATTCTAAATAGCATTGCTGTGACTGACAGATTCCTACAGCCCACTGGGTCTTCACATCTCAGGACATCAGTAAAGGCTTATAGTAACGTTTAGTGTAGCAGAAATTGCTGTCGAATGAAGGCAGCAAGACGAACAACGCAAAAACACTATGTGAATTTATATAAAAGATATAAAATTTAAATGCAAACCTGGGACAAAACTGTCCTTGCTGGTTAACAATTATAGACGGCCATATATGCAATTAGTCACATTTAACCTTCAAAGGTCTCTCTAAGCTTTGAATGGCTCCTCAAAAAAGGCCTCCAGTTCCAGGCTCTGCTCCTGCTGTATCCTAGTGATATTTGTACAATGTTGAACTGTTGTAGGGACTGACCCCTCCGTTCACAGATCAGAAGCACTATAGTTGAATGCTATTATCTGGGAAGTATAACTTTATAGCACAGCTAAGTGTCACGACCGGCACCCAAACAAATGCCAAGCACCCTGGTCTCGGCTCGGCTTCACCAGTAGTGTGACCACCGTTGGGCTTCGGGAGGAGCCCTCAGCTTACTTGGGTGCCAAATGGACTTAACGAGGGGTGCAAGCCGAGGTGTTCTGGCTGGCAAAGGGGCACGGCTGTTAGCAGAGTCTTTTGGGCCGAAGGTCACGGTACAAATGGAGCAGGCAAGAGAATCGTCAGACAGGCAGAGTCAAGGCAGGCGGATATCAGAATCGTCAGGCAGGCAAGGGTCAAACTGGGTTGTCAATCAAGGGGTTAAGCAGGAAGAGTTGTCGTAGGCAGGCAAGGGTCAGGATACAGAGTTCAGAATAGTCAGGATACAGGCAGGGTCAAACACGGATAAACAGGATACAGAATAACAGGAACAGATGCACTAGGCTCAGAAACCACTTAGAAACAAAGTTCTATCACGGGCACCGGCTGGGAAACAGAATGGGCCTTAAATATGTACAAATTTCGCGACAAACGGGCGTCAAAAACGTGCCTGCGCGCGCCCTAGATTCCAAAATGGCGCCAGCTCGAGAACCATGCGGCGGGCGTCCCACCGATGGTGCGGTGGGCGACCCCGCCGCATAGGTAAGTTTCTTACACGGTTTATGCAGTCCAATATATTATCTTTCAGTGTATCCCTTCCGATTAAAATATTAATTCTAGAGCATGAGACAAAAGGAGTCGTCCAAGGACACAACAAGCCTTCACAGAAATGATGGAATTTATACCGAATTAAATCAAAGTGGTGCAGCACAGTCAGAAGAGCAGACATTGCAACCACCCCATTGTTTGCCAAACACTGTCAAGATCACAGTGCCAGATGTGCCAAAATCATGAGAATTAGGGGCACATTTACTAAGGGTCGAAGTGAATTTTCAAATTCAAAAACTTTGAAATTCAAAGTAATTTTTGGGTACTTCGACCATCGAATAGGCCAAAATTCGATTGAAAAAACGTTGAATGCCATGGAACAGTGCCATCACTGAGAGTACTCAGATTAGCAACCAATTGCTGATCACTTAAGGCTTCATAATAAATAATGAAATATAAGAGCAGAGACACACGCTGCTATTTTGGGAGATTTGACACCGCGCAACAAATCGCTTCTTCTTCGGGCGACTAATCTCCCCGAACTGCCTTCTCCCCGGCTTGAATGTAAATCGCCGGCGTGATGGTACTCAGATCGATTCGACCGTCCAAAGTCGCCGGAGTTTCCTCGTGAGGCAACTTCGGCTGACTTTGGAAAATGAAACGTTCCGAGTGCCCGCTGGTGATTTACATTCTAGCCGGTGGGAAGGCAGTTCTTGGTAGACCCTTACCAGTACTCTGTAAATAGAATGATATATGACCATCCCTGCTAATCTATATCCCTTTTAATACCTCTAAAAACTTTGTTTGCCCTTGCAGTTGCAAGCTGGCATTGCTTACTACAGCCAAGTATATTATCTACAAGGATTCCAAGGTCCTTCTCCATTATGGATTTGCCTAGTGCAGTCCCATTACGGCTAAGTAATAAGTCTTTCACTTCAATCTGCACTTGATATCCTGTGGACATCCAGGTCCATTCCCCGAATAGCTCCAGAGACAAACATTTCAAATGTCACATTTAATGCTCTCTGTCAGACCGCTTAACAAAATGACTTCTGGGTAAATAAATAAGGAAAATTGTGACATAAAATAGTGGTCACATCTGATGAGAGCTTTTTGAACATCTTTGATGCTAGATAACCTATATTATGAAAGCCACGTCTCAATAACCTAACTCCTAAATAATGTTGACTACCCATGGCCCTACAGAGCAGCAGTTGTAGGTAGGTAGAGTGGGGGCAGTTTGTATAGCAAAGGGAAATGGTACAGTGGTGCAAGATGGCTACATACATTTTATATCTGTGGACATTTAAGCCCAATAGTCATTGGGTGCTCACAGTTGTATGTCAACAGCAAATATTATGGGGCTTTGGGATATTTTGCCAAATCCACCATCACATCTAAAGACAGCTCTGGTAACACTAGTAATCATTGTGCAAAACTGGGCAGTTTCAGGCACATTCTGCACCACTTTTTCAGTAGCCCACAGACTTCATACAATAGGGCCCAAAACCTCCTCTTAAAGGAAAACTATACCCCCAAAATGAATACTTAAGAAACAGATAGTTTATATCAAATTGAATGACATATTAAAGAATCTTACCAAACTGGAATATATATTTACATAAATATTGCCCTTTTACATCTCTTGCCTTGAACCACCATTTTGTGACTCTATCTGTGCTGCCTCAGAGATCACCTGACCAGAAATACTACAACACTAACTGTAACAGGAAGAAGTGAGGAAGCAAAAGGCAGAACTCTGTCTGTTAATTGGCTCATGTGACCTTACATGTGGTTTGTATGTGTGCACAGTGAATCTTACGATCTCAGGGGGCGGCCCTAATTTTTTAAAATGGCAATTTTCTATTTATGATTACCCAATGGCACATACTACTAAAAAAGTATATTATTATGATAATGGTTCATTTACACATTTAGCAGGGTTTAACACATGAGCTGTTTTACTCAGTATCTTTTAATAGAGACCTACATTGTTTGGGGGGTATAGTTTTCCTTTAAACAGCCAAATTGAAATCGTCTGACATGGGCTTGTTTGTGTGCTGGATCGTTTCTTCTCCAGGCGAATATTGTCTGGAAAGTCAAGATAAGCAAATACTGCAAAACCATGGACTGCTAAAGACCCATAATATTCCAAATCGTTTACCAGCTCTTTATGTCGATAAATGAAAAGTGTTATATGCCTGATAAAAGACAGGAGATACCAAAGGACAATAAAAAAGCAGGGCCTGGAGATCATAGGAATTTGTGAATGCAATTGCATATTCATAAATCAAAAGAAAATACAGGGGTCATTTAAAAAAAAAACATACTGCTTAACATGTAGATTGATTCGTAGCACAATCAATTGATATTTTTATTGTTCATATCCTAGTAGCAGTGTGTTCTATTCGTAATAGGATTTCCCGAAAAGAACTGGTTCCGCTCTACAGCTATTAAAGCCTGGAGAACCGCATCTGACAAAAATAGATCCGGACAAAGACATCAGTCCCTTTTTACAGAGCATGACAGGCAAACTAAGCTTCTAATTGCCCTGACAGTTTTTCAATTGACCCTTTGCAGTGTCTCTCAGGCAATGCTGCCTAATGTACAGTATGAATAGCTGTCAGTATACATAAAGATAGCAATTTCGCCTTCCTGAAATAATTGGCACATGCAGAAAAGGGATATCCTGATGAAGCAATTTGCACTGTTGTGCAGCTCTCTGTAGAGGAAGGTTTGCAAGAGGGAAAAATTAATTGGTGTGACTGGAAGATTAAATAGGAGGCTGATTTGTAATAAAAAATAAGATTGAAATTGCTGAACAAGTGTGGTTTATTCAGAATTCCTTATCTAACTATTGGCATTTGAAAGGGAAACCCCAGGCTTCAGAACTGGTTTCCAAAAAACAAACAGGACTACAAAAATGCATCCTCGTGAATTTCATCCTAGCCGGCATTCAGACTGGCCTACTAAAGAGGCTAAGGGGTAAATTTATCAAAGAGTGAAGTTCCGCAGCTCTCAATTAATTTCTATGGGATTTTGAAAGGCGTATTTTAGAGTCCTGCAGCGGGTCGGGTACCCGCGGGTACCCACGGGTTACCCGCAAAAACCTGCGGTACCTGGCGGGTTGTGCTGAGAAGTTCCAGGTGCGGGTATACCCGCGGGGCGGTGATTCTGAGGGTGTGCAGGTCCTGGGTCGGGCCGCGGATCTTCTCATTAACGATATTTGCACCTTTTTCTGGTCACGCCGTATCCCGATGACGTCACTTCCGGTTTACAATGAATGTACTTCCTGTTTTACTTCTTTTTTCCTTATCATATCGACTTCTGATGATGTCACTTCCGGTTTCTAATGACAGCACTTCCTGATTCTTGATGGTCAGCGGGTCGCGGGTCCGGGTTGCGGATAAGGTACTTGCGGGTCGGGTCGGGTAGCGGGTCCAAGCGGGTCCCAAAAAATGGACCCGCGCAGGACTCTAGCGTATTTATCAATGGGTGAAAGTTCACCCTTTGATAAATACGCCTATAAAAATCGAATAGAAATGAATGGAGAGTGGCGGAATTTCACTCTTTGATAAATATACCCCTAAGAGTTCATTTTAATAGAAATGTGCGCAGTTGTAGTTTTTCTTTCTAAAATACTAAATCTCATACTGAAAGGCTTTGTGCCCTAGCCCACTGCCTTATCCATTCCTCACAGGGGCCAGATTGGGTATTAAAAACCATTACTGTTGTTCAACATCTGGTTACTTTGTGCCCCAGTCCACTGCCTTACCCATGTATTCACTGGTGACAGATTGGGAATCCAAGGCCATCACTTGTCTTGAACATCTGGTTGCTTTGTGCCCAAATCCATTGCCTTAGCTATCTCTTCACAGAGGGCAGATTTGGAATCCAAGACCATCACTCTTGTCTTTAACATCTGGTTTCTTTTTGCCCCAGTCCACTGCCTCACCCATGTCTTCACAGGAGGCAGATTGGGAATCCAAGGCCATCATCGTCTTGAACATATGGTTGCTTTGTGCCCAAATCCACTGCCTTAGCCATGTCTTCAAAGGGAGCAGACTGGGAATCCAAAATCACCACTCTTTTCTTGAACATCTGGTTACTTAGGTGGGCAATGAAAAAGCTACTAATTCATACATGTAGGACACAATTTACACTTGCACACGGGACAAGTTTTTAATTCAGCAACCCAAGGCCCAGTAAGGTGAAACATATTGACTCTAATATATGTACCTTTTCCTGTGTCCCATGTGCCACGGTGCCCTGTTTTTTATAGATATGCCTGAGACCTACGGCAGATTGGGTCTTTATACTGTATAGATACTGCCTGCAAGGCTCAGTAGAACCACTCAAACCTGATTGGAAGCTACTAATACAAACATCTTCTATCCAGTTTCACATCCCACAGCCGACTGGCAGTGGCACATGGTAACATTTTTGCTTTTAGGAGTGTGCATTATTGCTATTTTTGAAGAACATATGCGATTTTGGCATTTTTATGACAAGCAAACACAAGAAGAACACCACAGACAGACCTGAGAATAGTATTACACCTAAAATGGTAAATATTAATGCCTTCTGGGGATTCCAGTTGCGCTCAGCTCCGAGGTAGAAGCACCATCAAACACACATCACCCTGTTGCCTTTTAGGAGGAATATTGCTAACGGCACATCTCATTCTTTTTCAGAATGAAAATTTCATTTCTGCTCCTTAAGGGAAAAATTTGATCTAATATAGATTTTTTTTTTTGTATACGCATGATAACCATTTTATGTATCTTGAAACATATTTCTCCTAAATTACACTGGCAAAAAAAGAAAAACGAAGGCAAAAACCTATCTATGGACAATGACAAAGTGCGCGTCTGATAATAAATATTTGTCAGGTCTTGTCATATCTGCACAAATTCCACTATTAGTGAAGAGAGAGCGCGCCGCTTGCTTAAAAAAATAAAAAGGCCAGAAAAATCAATGCATCTTCAGCTGAAATAGTTGCTAAACACACAGAAAAAACGTCTTTATCCAACAAGCGGCACGCTGTGAAAATTCCCAAGCCTTGATTCGGTATAGCAAAGGAAAATTTAATCTTCCCAAATACTCATCAGTGCACTCCATCCTGCAGACCTGACAGCCCCACTTATAATTAATTATACAATTTTGATGGGAATATCGACTAAACAAAGCAATAAATCATAGAAAAAGTCAATAGCCATGGACACATTCAATCATGTCCCAGCCAATGATTACTACTCTTAAAATACAATAATTATTTTCAGGAGCCAGCTTGAATTAAATTTCTGTCAGGCTTGTACAACACCAGTATTTGATGAAGGATGCAATGGATTTTTTTCCAGGGGGGGGGTTTGAATGCGGCTCAGAGACATATATCCTTTAAGATGGGCAGTTTGTTTTTAGTGATCAAGGTGCTGCGTGTTTAACTAGACCATGAAGATTAGATTATCTCCTAGGGCTCATTAGATCATTTATCTTTTGCTTCTGTGGCTGATCTTGGAAGCTCTTCCACCACCGTGAATGGCAGTGGGTTTCTAAATAGAAGAGGCTGAAGGAGCGAGTGTGTATGTGTGTGTTTGATTGACCCGTCACCAGCCAAGCTTTATTACTTTAAATGCGAACGGCTATTGGCATTCAGGAATTTACAGCACTTTTACATTTAAATGATCTTGTTTGACCAATTAAACCATATTATAATGACGTCAAATCTCCAGTTTTTCAATGAACCAAGAAAATTAGTTTTATGTTGATTGACATTTTTGTTTAGAATGCTATAAACAGAAGGGCATCTTAATAGAGGATTAAATTGTAGTGATGGAAATATTATGGAAACATCTAGTAATAGGTTTGGTAGTTTGGACTTACCGCAGTGCCATTATTATCTCTAAAAACCTCTTGATTAAAATACTCAAATGACTTCTTTTCGATTTGTAAAATGACCTGCAATGACAAAGATGACCAAATGTTAACATAATACACAGTTGCATCTCCAAATTATTACAGTGATGATGATACAGGTATGGAAACCATTATCTGGAAACCCGTTGTCTAGTCTGTTTCCCATTGACTCTGACTCCATTTTACCCAAATAATCAACATTTTTGAAAATGATTTCCCTTTTCTCTTTAATAATAAAACAGTAGCTTGTACTAAAATGAATCTTTACTGGAAGCAAAACTAGCCTGTTGGGTTTATTTAAAATTTACCTGATTTTCTAGTAAACCTAAAGGAGATGGAAAGGTCTTTTTACTTGGGGGTAAAAAGTGATCGAATTTACTTACCCGACACCCTGGGCCAGTGCTCCTATTAGAAGAAAACTTCACCGGCCCGGGATTCTTCAAGCAAGCACCCCGGAGCGATCATCTTCCTTCTTCAAATTTCCTGGGGCAGACGCATGCGCAGTAGAATAAAATAGCTGCCTTTTTCGTTAAAGTTCAGCTTTTCGATCTACTGCGCATGCACAGCCGCGAGAAAGAAGAAGAAGCCAGAAGACGATCGCTCTGTGGTGGTCACTGGAACAGGTAAGTAAATGCGATTACCTGGGGGTGCCTAACTTTTGGCACCCCAAGTTGAAAGACCTTTCCTTCTCCTTCTCCTTCTACTTTTGAAGGTGATCCAAATACAACTAGATTACACCACTACTGAGCATTCATATGGCACTGGCAGCAGGCCTTGCACATTATATGATCTGACTGTAACCGCTGAAATGTGGAACATCGACTTGGGTTCAGTCCACCACATCCTTCATTACGGAGTAACATTCATTTAACATACAATACATACATATAATATGAATGTAAAAGGTTAATGATATCATCAGTTATCGCCAGTGTCATGTATAGCAAATGACATTGAATTTGAGGTATTATAAGAACTTATGTATAAGTTAGAGTACTTTAAAATGTGACTAAAGCTGGCCATATATAGGCAGAATTAAGCGAACGATACAGCTCCTTCAGACTGAACTTGCAGTTTATCTGCCCATGTATTGGCATGATGATGTCATCCACTCTTGACAGGAATAGGTAGCATTCAAGTGCTGGACTAGTAGACAAACAGATTTTAATGTGTATGGTCACCTACACAATAGCACTCAGCCTGTGGAACTCCTTAGTGACTTCTAATATCCTTATAATACACAAGAGCCATGAATATCTTGTAAATGATATCCTTATAAACGGTGACTAGTGATGTCATCAGTTATAAACGGTGAGTAGTCACATGACTCACTAAAACTTGTGTATTATAATAAATAAAGTAGCCTTTGTTGGAAAATATGAGGATATTAGAAGTAACCTCGGCGTTCAATGACCTTTATAAAACCACTCGGCCTTCGTCCTCGTGTTTTTATATGGTCATGGAACTCCTCTGTGACTTATAATATCCTTATAATACACAAAAGCCATAAATATCTTGTAAATTATATCCTTATAAATGGTGAGTTCTGATGTCATCAGTTATAAACGGTGAGTTCTGATGTCATTTCGGTCACATGACTCACTGAAATTTGTGTATTATAATGAATAAAGTACCCCCAGTTGCAAAATATGAGGATATAAGAAGTTACCTTAGAGTTCCTTGACCTGTATAAAAACACTCGGCCTTGTGTTTTTATATGGTCATGAAACTCCTCGGTAACTTATAATATCCTTATATTTTACTAGAGGGGGTACATTATTCACTATATATTTTACAATAAGGGTGCTTTATTCACTATATAATACACAAGAGCCATGAATATCCTGCAAATTATATCCTTATAAACGGTGCTTAGTGATGTCTTTGGTTATAATCGGAGCTTAGTGTTGTCATTACTGTCACATGACTCGCTGAAATTTGTGTATTATAATAAAGTACCCAATGTTGCAAAATATAAGGATATTAGAAGTCACCTCGGCGTTCCATGACCTGTATAAAAACACACAGCCTTTGGCCTCGTGTTTTTATATGGTCAGGGAACTCCTTGGTAACCTACTAATATCCTTATATTTTTAAGAGGGGGTACTTTATTCACTATAAAATCAATAGGGGGTATGTTTGCCCGTATATAATATTATATGTTTAACAGTGTAATATTATTTAGTGTTACAACTCTTCATCACCCCTATTATTAAAAAAAATTAGACCGCCATATAGACTTGATAAGGAAATCAGAAGTCACCTCTACTTCTGTGACCTGTATAAATCAGAATGGCTTTATGAATTTTAAGATCCTTATAATTTATAGCTGGGGTCCATTATCCCATTAATATATGTCTGCATACCTTGTGGTCGTTTTCTGATTCTCGGAAAACCAGCTTGTCTACTGCATTGGTATCTGCTGCATTGACGGTCTGCATTGTTGTCTTTGCACAAAGGGTCTGTTTTGAGAAATAGAAAAAAGTAATTTTTTTTTTTTTACCTTAGAAAATTAGACAAATTCAATCTACATTTATGAAATATGTAAGTTGGTATTACAAAGTAAGATCTTATATCAAAAGTTGCTACAATATTTAAGATTCTTGAAGAACTGTATTCATCAGAATTATACTGGCTACCTGTCACCTATCCACCATTTACAATTTAACCTTCCTCTACTGAGCACTTTAAATCTGGTTACACCCACTGTAACTCCTCTATCATGCTTACTGTAGCCATTAATCCAGTCTATTCAAATCATTAGAATCTGCTTTGGTATCCATTCACTCATGCCTATTATAGTCATCCTGACGAACTTAAAGGGCACCAATCATGACCAAAATCAGTTCCTAAGTAAATACATTATGTGAAAGTTCAAGAAATCCGATTTTTAAAACAGTTAGAATTGTTTGTATAATGTAAATGATCAGCTCACTATTCCTTCTGCAAGATCTCCCCTGCAGTTCTAGCTGAGGCAGCCATCTTGGATTCCACTGGCTCCTCCTACCTATATCTTCCCAGCCAACTGTAGCTCTGAAATCTCGCACATGCTCAGTTGAAATTCCTTGTTTGCTTATCAACCCTTCTAAGCTATTTTCAAATCAGCCAAACCTGTGTGTTAGCTGCTGTTCAGTAGTGCTGCCACCTGCTGGAAGTTAGAGTGTGCCCTTCATTTGCATAATAACATCACCAGCAGGGGACAAGATAGGGAAATCTCCTGATACTTCTAGTGGAGGAGTTTACTAAAACAAGGCATTCTGGGTAGAATCCTCAAAGCAGTGCTACAATCTGAGCATGCTCCTGAAATTTGCATATTAGAGTCTCTGTTATAGTCACAGTATGGCCTCCCTCAGTGAAAGAACCCATTTGACAAAGTAAGGGATTTTTTTTTTTAAAACCTGCAGTTTTTTCAAAAAACTATATATGTAGTTTGATTAAACGTGTTTAGCTTGTACTGGTCATATTGTTAATATGTGTTTGATTTTGGCTGTGATAGGTGCCCTTTAATGTAACCAATTCATCATGGTAACTGTAGTCATTTTTACAAAGTCATTGTAATCATGCTATGTTGTCCATATTATATCCCACATATTGTAACAATGCCATCCAAACCAATGTTTTACTAATTCTAGCCATTCTAGGCCAGCCCTGCTCACCATTCTTTTTTTGAAAGATTTTCTTTATTAACTTTTTCATTATTTGTAGGTTAAAGATAGAAGAAGAAAGACATGCTCACCATTCTACCCTGGTTCCTGCCTCATCCTTATTGTCTCAAGCTCATTGTAAGACATTCTAGTCCACACATGCTTATCATTCTATCCAGACATTTGAATATTGTTCCTCGAAAGTCTTGTGCTTTCTATTGGCCTATAGTTTCTCATGCATTCCAACATGCACATTTGAACTGTGATTTCTTCCAACATACAAGTTGACCAAGTCTTGTGCTTTCTATTGGCCTATAGCTTCTCATGCATTCCAACATGCACTTTTGAACTGAGATTTCTTCCAATGGATTATGCTGCCAACTGTTGACTGCCTTGGACCGCAGTATTTTAGGGGTGGCATGCCGCCCAGCCGCATTGGTTCTGAAGCACTTGCAGGTGATTTGATCTGAATTTCCCATGCACCAATCCCCAGTGCTCCAGACCGGATGAAAGAAATTTGTGCATGCACACATGTAAAGGGGAGTGCCTGCGGCGACGAGCAGCGGTAGGCCGAGGGGCGTCCACTATGAAATTCCGGCCCTGATATTTTACAGTTCCTGGCGCTCTTGAGGTATGACAAATAAAAAGGATATCAAAGGTTCCGGTAGTTCGCTCCCTCTGCCGGTTCCCAAAGGTGTCTGTTCTCCCTCAGACTCGTACAGAAATCCAATCCGAAATTGTGGAGAGGAACCAGCGCTCACCCAGCTCGAGGTTTAGACAAACAGAGGGGCAAAAAATAGTTTCCAATATAGTGTAGTATTATTGCGCACATTTAATACACCACTTTGTGAAGTTAAAGTACTTCTCAGAAAAGTGCCCTTTTCAAATTATACCATTTGGCGTGTAACTTATTTAAATCCACACAGTGTACTGAGTCTTATGAAGGTACTCACGAACGTTTAAGTAGAGTTAGGCGTTTAGCAAGATAGTTTAGCAGTCATCGCTCCAATTTTCTCCATGCTCCGTAGCTTTAAAACAATGCGCTGACATAGTGTAAAACAATCATTTTTTTAAACTCAAATAAAGTTAAAAATCACACTCACAATGTTGTTATTTAAAAATCGCATAAAAAAAAGTCACCACTTCGCCGTTCGTTGGAATCACCAGGCAGTCGGTATAGATGGTTTAGCCGGCGTCTCAACCGCCTCGTGCGTCCCAGAGCGCTCGTGGATGACGTCACTGCCCGACGCGTTTCGTCTTCTGACTTCCTCAAGGGCTTCAAGGTTGCCAATGCGCATGTCACCTTATGAAGAGACGACTGATCCGGTTGTATACTCCTCCCTTCCGCTTCCCTTATTCTATTTGTTTGCACGCTACTTTGGTAACGTCTTTCCAGCCCAAATGTATATAATCCTCCATGCGTTACCATGACATCCAGCGGATTTTTCCATCGTAGAGGGAAGGTTTTCGTTTTCCTCACCGATGGATCAATATATCAATATATCTAGACAACTTTTACTTATTATACTTTGCATATATAGTTAACATATTCGTAACTTTAAGACACTTAAGCCATTACGTTCGGATATTATAATGCATATTTCTCCTTTTACCATTCAATTATAAAAAAGCTCTCAAATTAATATCTACATTGAGTCCTTTAGGTGTAAAGGTTTCTAAACTATAAATCCATCGGCTTTCACATTGTAGAGTGGTTTTTACTAAATCTCCCCCTCTCCATCTATTTCTCACTTTCTCGATCCCCCAATATTGTAAACAAGTAGGATTCATTCCGTGAACTTCCTTAAAGTCTTTTGAAACGCTGTGTTTCTCATTCCCTTTTTTTATATTATTAACATGTTCTGCAATTCTGTATCAAATTGTAGTACTCCCCAATGTCTCTTAATAATTTTACCTATACTTCTTTTTTTAAAGAAAAAATTCATTTCAGAAGTAAATAAAAGAGAATTCGAAATAAAACAAAGCATTAGACGCACCACAAAAAATGGGATCTATTGCCTGCAATGTTCATGTGGCCTAAAATATGTAGGAAAAACAAATAGAATGTTGAGGGATAGGATTAGAGAACATGTTAATAATATAAACATGTACCTCACTGTAGAAAACCAGCTAGGAGTCTTTTTTTTCCCCAAAGATAAATCCCCCCCTCTTATATCAATTGAAATTCAAAGCACAGATTAGCTAATCAGGTCAAGCCCAAAAAAAAAAGGAGTCCTTTGGAATCATGTGTCACCAATCAGTCTGCTTCCCTTTAACAGCACCCCGGCTTAGAACAAGCATTAGAACAAGCCAGAGAGGTAAACCGGACGCTTTCTAAAACCCTAACAAATCGCTCCATTTTTCACTCATTTAAACTTTCCAAATGAGGGTCAATATGCTCCCCTAGCATCCAAATGCTAATGCGCTTAAGTGCGTTTAATCTGCTTTCCAGAGTGAATGGGGCAAAGAAGGGTTTGGAAAAGACAAGGGAAAGCTACTGTCACTGTCTAATAGTCATTGTAGCCACCCTCAGAGTGGGGCCAATTCAAGAAATTCATGATTGTTGTCCCTTGAAAGCATCTGTTTGAGAAGGTATTTCTCTCTTTCCTTTAGCTGCTTTATCTTCGAGTCCTTACCCAGCCCCAAAAGAATAATTCAAACTGATCTACTTTTGTAAACTAGCAAAGAGAATAAAAACCCCATACCTTACCGCATTCTATATACAAAAAGTTGCCATATGACGTGGCGATCCCAGTGATTATACTATGGTTCATTTCATATACAATCTGGGATAAGTGTTCTTTTCAGTTGCTACAGTCGCAGTCACCCAAGCAGAACATTTTCAAGGGCATGGGCCTTGTTTATGAGGCTTTTTTCCTCCGCCAAAAAGGTTTTTCTTTAAGAAAATGAAATAACACAATTCTTCTTCTGTGGACCCTGGCGCTCGGCAGTTTTGAAATGATTCCTTTTGTCAAAAAAAGACCAATGGCTGCTTGTTGGCCCATGTTGGTCTTAAATCCAACTGCCGATTAAAAATAAAACAAGCTTTGGCTACAAGTTACTAGACGGCTGGATTATAACAGGATAAAGAAGGAAATAAGAAGAACTGATCCATGCAATAATTCAAAAAAAATGAAAAAAGAGAACCAGTGTTCAGCAGTCTGAGATAAAACGTGAAAAAAAATAAAATAAATATCAGCCCATTATTTATTATATTCTGCTTACATGTTTTGGAATAGGTTGATAGAATGGGCAAATGCACACAAACATACAATTTCTCTCTACACTCTCCCGCAGACAAAAGGCACAAAGGGGCAAATTCACTGAAATGCGAAGTTGCACCAGGCGCAACTTCGCCAGGCGTAGTTTCGCCAGCGCTCCGCAAATTCACTAAAATCCAAAGTTGCGCACAGGGGTAGCGTTAGTTTGCAAAGTTGCGCTAGCGTTAATTCGCCAAGCGAAGCGAAGTTTCGCTACCGATGGTTAATTTGCATACAGTGCGAAATTCAAATTTCAATGGAGGAACCCGTATCTGCACTACAAATGCCTAGAAAACCTTCAAATCTAAAATATAAATTTTATTTTGCCCTACACATGTGCCCACTGTCTAGGTAAGTTGCCATGAGTCAGGAAATGTAGGGGGGAAGGAGGGGAGCCCCAAAAAAATTTTCGATCTTTTTCAGCCTATCACCCATCATGTAGAAAACACGCCAGCGTTTTTTGGGACTTAGAAAAAAATTTGACTTTTTTGGAAACAATCCCTATCTACTCTATTGCACTTCGCCAGGTCTGAGGTGGCGAAGGAAGTCTAGCGTAAAAGGTAGCGTTCAGTACACTGCGCAAGTTAGTGAATTTGCGTAGTTACATCGCTAGCGAAAATTCGCCTGGCGTAAGTGTGCGAAGTAACACTAGCGAATTTACGCCAGCGTTCGTTAGTGAATTTGCGGAGTACCGAAAATGCCAAACGCTAGCGAATTGACGCTAGCGTTCGGCGCTTAGTGAATTTGTGCCAAAACCACTCAACACACAATCACCACAACAAACACAAACTTCCGACAAAACTGGAACATAGAAATTGGGCTCTGACACCTGACGGGGGAGAGTAACCCACCCTTGTCTAAGGGCCCTTACGGTTACAGCACCTGATAGGATTTGGCGACTTTGGTTAAATTTACACTACATTGGACAACAAATCTCTCGAAAATTACTTGCCATTGAATAACATGAGATCACCGCAATTAAAACAAATTCTTTCGGCAATCTGGCTTTACCGTGTGAAATTACTTCCCTTCATATTCTCCCCCGATTAAGCTGGAATATCCCAATTATCTGTTTTAATTGTGGCGATTCTAATTTTATTTAATGGCAAGCCAGTTTTGGAATATTCGCAGGACTGCACATTTAACCTCAGACGACAAATCTTACTGTGTGCCATTACCCTTAGAATTGACCTGTTAACCAGTTTGATCTCTCAATATCTCAAATTTTTGTTGAAAGTGTTACAATAAAAAAATAATCAAGCATTCTATATTACATAAGAGGGCTGTCTGGGTGGGTTACACCAAGTAAGATATTATTTAAAAAGTACCATATAAAAACATGTTTAGAATTTGTCAAAAAAAAAAAAAACACTAGTTGTAAGGTAGTAAAATGTTTTGAGGTTAATTGAGATCAAGTATGACCAAATATGTGTGTGTGTCACAAACATTGATCAAATCTTAAAGGCAATATACTGATGCTTCTTTTCATAAGCAAAAATGAAAGCCGGTGGAAAATACTGCAAGAGGACAACTTGCAGTATTCTTGGGAGAAAGCTCATTTTTCATCAGAACAATGATCCCCAGCACAAGGGCTAATTAACAACAAAGTGGCTCAAGAACAATCAGGTGAATTGTCCAACAATAGCCCAGTAACAGCCCTAATCTTAATCCAATTGAGAATTGACACTACAAAACATTGGTGTGATGGCCAACGGGGACATTTCTCAACCGAAAATGGTTCTCTGCCAATCAAAAATCAAATAAATGGTCAAGGATCTGAATACTTTTGTATGGCAGCATTAGGCAGAGAGAACTTCACCAGGACAGTAACACTCTATAGCCTCTAGGTTCAGCGGCTCACCATCTACTATGACCTATCAAATCATAAGAGACTACTTGAAAACACCTGTACAAAGATGATGTTTACTGTTTGCCCAGGTCTAGAAATCAATAGTCAGAGATAATTGTAGGCTTAATTTTGTATTATAATAGCTGTGCATGTATGACCACTATAACAGTTGCTCTGCAGTTGCTCCATGGAGTATTGAAAACTGTAAATCTGTATTAAGGGTCAGGGCACACGCTCAGATTCGGTGCGTGTCGCCCGGCGACTAATCTCCCTGAACTGCCTCCCACCGGCTAGAGTGTAAATCGATGACGGGATGGCACTCAGAGTACTTTGTTTTCCGAAGTCATCCAAAGTTGCTTCACGAGGAAACTTCGGAAAATGAAGTGCTCCGAGTTCCAATTCGGGTAGATTAGTCCCCCCCGAAGAAGAGTAGATTTGTCGCCGGGCGACTAATTTCCCCCAATCTGAGCGTGTGCCCTGACCCTTAAAGGAACAGTAACACCAAAAACTTAAAGTGTTTTAAAGTAATGAAAATATCATGTAGTGTTACCCTGCACTGGTAAAACGGATGTGTTTGCTTCATAAACACTACTATAGTTCATATAAACAAGCTGCTGTGTAGCAATGGCGGAAATTGAAAAACGGCTAAATGGCACAGGATAGATAATGGATAACAGATAACACCATTAGACAGACAGAGCTTATTTGCTTTCTGCTGTGTAACTTGAGCCTTTTCTCCTTTGAATGGCTGCCCCCAAAGCTACACAGCAGCTTATTTATATAAACAATAGTAGTGTTTCTGAAGTAAACACAGCAGTTTTTCTAGTGCAGGGCAACACTGCATTATATTTTTATTACTTTTAAAACAATTTAATTTTTTGATGTTACTGGTCCTTTAATACAGATTGACAGTTTCAATACTCCATGGAGCAACTGCAGAACAACTGTTATAGTGGTCATACATGCACAGCTATTATAATACAAAATTAAGTTGTGTACGTTATTCATGCGTGTATAGCAGGGGACGAGGAGACTGATATTGGCAAAAGACTTGGATATCAGCCGTCTTGATGATTGGCCAAGATGGAAAATTTTGATCAGATGCCCGAACATTGGCCAGGGTTTACTGCTGAATCTACCTGTATATGTGATGATTCAGCTCTTAACGTTTGTAATGAAAATGAACCAAAGGTCACAGCAAATATCGTAATTGTTACGTGTATGGCCACCTTTAGAACTATGGCTTTTATAGACTTGATCTAACCAAACTTCTGACTGCAAACCATGGCTTCATTGAAAAATAAGGATAAAATAGCATTTATCTTGTTACACATACTGAATCTAAACATTATAAAAGAAAAAGGAGTGAGCAGCCAAATAATTATGCTAACCACCACCAATTACCTGCAATAAATATGATCCTTATTATAATAATATATAGCTGGCATGGCTACACACATAGAACACCCTTGGGAATTTGAGAACTACTACCTAAGATTTGGGAGACAAATGCCTCATGAGACAGGGCCACACGAGTTGCCTGGTTGGGGAGGATAATACAATAAAGGAATTAGCAGCAATTAGGAAGCAATAGAAATGCAAAGAGCTTGAAGAAGAAACACTTGAGAACTTAAAAACCCAGATCTGATCAAAGAATCCAGTAATGAGATCACAGAGTTTAGCATCACACAATTGAGATCTTGAGATTCTAAGAAGGGGAATACAAAAACTTTGCTATTCAATAATAAAAGGAAGAGCTAATTTACAAACCATATGCTTGGGAAATGTTTAAGCTCATGGCTGCCACCTTTGGTGCACTGGAAACAGCAATGAATCATCGTGTTGTTGTGTTGAAGGAAACCACAATATGAATGGGCCCTCTTAGCAGAGAATAAAATATGATATGAGACAATTTATTAAAGAATACCCATAACATAGATGCTATTTGAGTAATGTTATAACATTTTAAAAAATGCATCCAAGAGAAACAACACAGATGGAGAAGCGGCCAGTGATTGGGTTGGGAAATGGGCCAGGGTGGCCTCTGTTCTGGGGTGAAATTAAAATAATTGCCCACAGATGGTTCACTTGCCTTTAAAGGGATACTGTCATGGGAAAAAATGTTAATAGTGCTGCTCCAGCAGAATTCTGCACTGAAATCCATTTCTCAAAAGAGCAAATAGATTTTTTTATATTCAATTTTGAAATCTGACATGGGGCGATGACATTTTATCAATTTCCCAGCTGCCCCTGGTCATGTGACTTGTGCCTGCACTTTAGGAGAGAAATACTTTCTGGCAGGCTGCTGTTTTTCCTTCTGAATGTAATTGAATGTGTCTCAGTGGGACATGGGTTTTTACTATTGAGTATTGTTCTTAGATCTACCAGGCAGCTGTTATCTTGTGTTAGGGAGCTGCTATCTGGTTACCTTCCCATTGTTCTTTTGTTTGGCTGCTGGGGGGGAAAAGGGAGGAGGTGATATCACTCCAACTTGCAGTACAGCAGTAAAGAGTGATTGAAGTTTATCAGAGCACAAGACACATGACTTGGGGCAGCTGGGAAATTGACAATATGTCTAGCCCCATGTCAGATTTCAAAATTGAATATAAAAAACCTGTTTGCTGTTTTGAGGAATGGATTTTAGTGCAGAATTCTGCTGGAGCAGCACTATTAACTGAATTATTTTGAAAAATATTTTTTTCCCCATGACAGTATCCCTTTAACAAAACTACTCACCCGTTCTAGGTTTTGGCTAAAATGCTGTTCCCAATATCTTTCAGAGAATTAAAGTTTCACTGCTGCTTGTTATACATCTTTGTGTTTCATATAATACTTTTAATTTGTACTAAAGTAGCTTACCAATCTGTGTGTGGGAAAACATTTTGGGGGAAAGCCTGAAACAGATCTAGAAGGAATGATAATGGCCTCTAAAGCTGATTGCTGGGCTGTTTCCTATGGCAGAAATGAGTGTGCATCTGGAGCCTCACATTTCAAAGTGGCTTTTCCCCCATACGATTATATATGTGAAATCCCAAGTACAGATGTTAAATGAACACTTTATGGGTGAGGCTCGTCCCAGTGACATATGAGCAGCGGGACATGACACTTTGCAAACCCATTAGTATCAGTCGGGTGGCCTTGCCAAAACAAATGATCAACCGTGACCAGCAGAAAATGAATTTCGCCTCTCTCTATGCTCTGTAGAGTATGATTAAAGCAAACTACTTTATTATTTTCTTGTCATATCTAATTAACCTCTTTGTTAACCTAAGAAAGGCCTGCTACCTGCAACATACTTGCACCATGTTTGATAAAAGTAAAGAAGCTTATTTTGTAGTCTAACAATACAGACAGATGCTGGAGAACCAAGGATTATTAAGAGCCTCGAGAGGGCCCTAATTGACCAGTAATTTCAATAATCATCACATACAAATACGGAGCAGTATTAGAAGGCCCGGCTCATACAATCATTTTATCAAAGGTTTTGGGGAACGGCGCTCTTTAAAAGACTTGCTTATTGCGCACGATGACTTCTGATAATGTCAGTGGGCTGTTATAAAAAAGAAATAAAATGTAGAATGAAAATATGACTTCGTACTATAACAGGCAGTATTTTTTTCCAATAAACAATTCAGCCTAGTAAATAACTGGGCCACTGCAAGACCAGAATATCCAACCCAAGGAATTTTTGGGATTAGGATGGGTTTTCTAAAAAATGTCATGGGTTGGTTTGTTTTTTAGATAAACAGACATATGCAATATATATACCTATATAGCTTTTGTATAGGATATTAGTTACTTTTTGTATGTAATATGTATGTTTAATGCCTTAGCCTAGTGATCCCCAACCAGTGGCTTGTGAGCAACATGTTGCTCTCCGACCCCTTGGAAGTTGCTCCCAGTGGCCTCCAAGCAGGTGCTACTTTTTGAATTCCTGACAAGCATTTATTGCATAAAATACATGTGTACTGCCAAACAGAGTATCCTATTGGCTTTGAGTCCACATAGAAGCTACCAATACCCAATCACAGCCCTTTTTTTGGAAGCCCCAGGAACTTTTTGTGTGCTTATGTTGCTCAACAACATCATTTTACACTTGAATGTGGCTCACAAGTAAAAAAAAAAAAGATTGGGGACCCCTGCCTTAGCCCATTTTTTGTACAGGTATGGGACTTGTTATCCAGAATACTCAGGACCTGGGGTATTCCGGATAATGGATCATTCCATACTTCATACCTTAAGTCTACTAAAATATTTTGTAAACATTAAATATACCCAATAGACTGGTTTTGCATTCAATAAGGATTAATCATATCTTAGTTGGGATCAAGGTACTGTATTTTTACAGAAAAAAAAAAAGGATCTTTAAAAATTGCATTATTTGGATAAAATGGAGTCTATGGGAGATGTCCTTTCAGTAATTCGGTGCTTTCTGGATAACGGGTTTCTGGAGAATGGATCCTATACCTGTACAGCACTATGGAACATGTTGACACTTTATAAATATATGATAATAATAAAGTATATAAAATCCATCAGCATGACATAACACTGTAGGTGTTTCATGGGTAGATATCCATGTGTCAATGGAACCAAGTGTCAGTCTAAAAATCAACTCCGCACTATTTTGGTTCTTTAGATTTATAACAATAGACAGAAGAAAACATATGCATCCAACCAAAAAGGAAGCCCTGGATCATAAGGTGCCCTAAAAGTGTCACAGTTTGAATGCAAGTCATCCACAGACAATATGTTGTGTATATGGGGGTTCCAGTAACCTGAAGTTGCACCACGAGTGACAAACTGTGACTAAAGCTGGCCATAGACCCACAGATACTATCGTATTTCGGATCGTGTGTGGAGGGTACAGACAGATTTCGTCCGGCGGAGATCGTCGTTTGGTCAGGTTTGATTTTGACCAGACCGATCCCGCCGGAGCCCATTGCACATCATAATCGGATTGTTCGGATGGCGATGTCGCCAAACGAGCGGATCTTTGCGTCTATGGCCACCTTAAATCAAAACAAATGAGGACATTATTGTCTGTGCATATAACTTAGGGCTCCACCAAACTGCAATTTATTTAAACCTATAGGTAACAAAACGTTATTTAAGAAAAAAAAAAGGGTAAATGCTTGCTTTTCTTTTTTACTAAAAAAAAATGAAGGTAAAATTGTCTCCCAATTTGTGAAGGCAGATAAGGCTGTATTTGCATGTCAATATATCTTTATTCCCTCTATTGTGCTCAGTGCTCTATGAATACCTTGTTAATGCAGGAAACTTTAACATGTGTATCTACAACTGTCAGAATGTGACTTTCTATAGGGGAAAACTGATTTAGAGCCTCTTTAGTCCACTCTCGTCTGTAATTTATAGGGTGAAACAAGAGCCATTAACAGCTGAGAATTGTTTCTCTACACGGGGGACTATAGTCTTCCTGCTATATCCTTAACTGCTGTTCAATTCATTTGTCATCGGATCGAATGCCAATAGGCCACAAATCTCTCCAAACCTCCTGCAGAGAATGGTGACAGGAGTATTCTGTTCTACCATAGGAAACATTTGTGTGCTCCTCTGTCCCCTCATACATGCTATCTTAACTCATCTGCTCGTCTATTCTTCCAGGCCGAGAGGACAAATTGCTCTCCGTGGCTTCCATTGAGAGGCAGCCCAGCGCACAGACATTTTTGACTGAGCAGAAACACAAGAAACAGGGGCATAAAAATTCATCATTTTAACCTTGTGACCTTTGGCTACTGGGTTTGGCACACCCTGTCCTAAAAGAGCAGCCAAGCAGCCCGGCCAGGAGAAATTACTGACAAAAATGTTTTTTCTTGGACACAAGAATAACCCACCAGATGCTTCATTGTCTTCCCAGAGACACAGCCCTGGAAATAAGGCCCTACAGGCCACATGGTCTACAGGCTGGAATAAGGGAAGCCATTGTTTCACTTTAGCTCTGTCACTTCTCTGACTGCAGTACAAAGAGGTGTAAAAGGAAAGATTAAATCCTGACTAAATCAGCAGATTAAAACCAATCATGCCAGATGTCCGCCAGACTGTTTAACATACAGAACAGGGTTCGGATTTAAATACTGAAAGAGGGAGTAAATTCTCTGACTTTATTTTCTTGCAAACACAAATTAAAGAATATGCTGCAATTACATTATTTCCTAATCGAGCCAAAGAAGGGGGCCCGCTTTTAACATGCGAACACGCAATCTGCAGGGTCAATTTAAAAGGAATTAAGTAACTATTTGAAAAAAATTAATTTGTACCCTGAGCAATTTGGATATTTTAAATGGAAGAGGAAAGACCTTTTTAAAGCATCAAAAGACGCACAAGTTTTCCAATGACTTTCCAAGACTGCAGCTAATGTAATACCTATAGGTTTAACATATTAAAATTGTGTTGGGCTTCAGCTGATTAGGGTTGTTAAGCATCACATCATTTAAATACCTTTTAGAAGAGAAAAAAAAATAGGGCTTGTAGAGATGAGAGAATCTGTCTCATTTCACTTTGCTCAAAAAGTTGCAGGAAAATCTGCAAAATGTTGAAATTTTGCAAATTTGCAAAAAGCAAAAGTTTGTGTTTTTTTTTGTGGCGACTTTCCTTGCAAAATACATTGTAGCAGGATTTTCTAGTACTTTTTGCAAAAATAGTCCCTAGGTCACAGTTAATTTTAAAGCAATCATTGGGGACCAGATATTGTACTCCAAAAAAAGTACTCACACAACATTGGTACTGATTTAATAGCAAACACCTTTTTTGTTTTACATATCTTCTTTGTGATGTTATTTAAGGGTGGTGGCACATGTAGCATTCCGGGGACATTAGTTGCCCAGCGACAAATCTCCTCTTCTTCAGGCAACTAATCTCCCCGAAATGCCGTCTCGCCGGCTAGAATGTGTATCGCCGGCAGGATGGCACTCAGAGCGCCTCGGTTTTCTGAAGTCACCCGAAGTTTCCTCGTGGAGCAGCTTCGGGCGAGTTCGGAAAACAAAGTGATACAAGTGCCATCCTGATGGCGATTCCCATACTAGCCAACGGGAAGGCATTTCGGGGAAATTAGTCACCCGAAGAAGAGGAGATTTGTCGCTGGGCGACTGATCTCCCCGGAACGCTACGTGTGCCACCACCTTAATACAGGTATGGGAACCCTTATCTGGAAACTCTATAACCAGAAAACTCAATTAGGGGAAGGCCACCCCCTTATTGTCCATTTTAAGCAAATAATGTTTTAATGATAAAACAGTACCTAATACTAGGCCCCAACTTTGCGGCATGAATCCATATTGGTGGCAATCTTATTGAGTTTATTTAATGTTTCAGCAATTTTTTTTCTTAGCAGATTTAAGGCATGGAGATATAAATTAAAGACAGATCCCTTATCCAGAACTCCCCAGGTCCCAAACATTCAAAATAACCGATTCTTTATCTGTAGTTATTTAGTGATAGTTAGTAAATATGCACTAAGGTTTCCCTACCTGCTGTCCTTCATCTGTCATTAAACTGCAACTTTCTGATAACTTTGGAGGAAGTTGCAGACCAAAAACAGCTAGATCCCTGAACGTTGGACATCCTCAGCCTTAATTCTAGCCCCATGCATTAGCACAGCTTTCCATAAGTCAAGTGCCACATGGATATATCAAAAAGCCATTCTGCAGGCTACTGACTAATGTCCTAATAGGAGACATTAAGAATGTGTTATAAATTACAACTAATATGCAAATTAAGTCTTGCTAAATATGCTATTTTATTCCTTTTACATTTCACATCCTCTTCAGTTATTTTAATACTAATATGGTAGTTATTAAACATTTTTTAGTGCAATTTGTAAAATTACATATTTCGCCGTAACCAGTGAAGAGACATAAATCACAATTCCAAGCCCCCTTGCAGTCTCTCCACCATAAACTCCAACCAACCATTTAAGTCAATAGTCCGATGGGTGGGCTTCAAGATACTATTCCCAATTTTTCATGCCCCTCCTTCTAAATGTGACCCTGCTTCTAAAGCCTTTATTTGTCTGACAACTTTGAGCAGGAAAACACGCAGCCCTTGTGATAGCATGAAATCGGCAACAAAGAGAAAAGAAAACAGAGAGACTGGGCACATTTTATACACAAATAGACCTACTTAAGATCTTATTTCTCAGCAGGTTGAAGAGGAACTTGGTGCTCAACAACACCCTGAATGAGAAAAGGTTTGCTATTGGCATAAAATATATTTTTCTGGATTTCTCTAGGGGGGGTGAAAAGAAAGGAAACTAAGCAGGGTCCATCTTATTTAAACAAGACCATTATTTAATACACTCCTATATATTCTGACATTATATAAAAATGCATTGAAATATAATTAAAGCTGCCATAACAAATGTAGGAGTACACTTTTCAGATTTTTTTTTGGAGATTGGGTCACAGCTGTAGACAAAACTTCACAGCCAAAGTCCTTTCCCAGAGACCATAATAACCCCTGCTACTATAGGCACTCTCTCTCCCTACTATACCTGCTATCCCACAGTCGCACTCCTTTCCCAGAGACTATTATCCCACTGTTACTATAGGCACCATCTCTCCCTACTATACCTGCTATCCCACAGCCACACTCCCTTCCCAGAGACTACAGTCACACTCCCTTCCCAGAGACTATTATCCACTGTTACTATAGGCACCATCTCTCCCTACTATACCTTCTTAGCCACAGTCACACTCCCTTCCCAGAGACTATTATCCACTGTTACTATAGAGTGAGGACGTGTATTTGGGAGCTCTGAGGAGCGTGGAGAATGGCTGGAGTGAGCCCAGGCCCTCCTAGGGTTGGTCGGGCTCCCCGGCAAACTGAGGCCCAGGCTTTGGGGCCTAGCCCGTGGGCAGATTCTGCAAGGCCAAGGTTGAGGTCTTCCTCTGCAGGAGCCTCAAGATCCAAAAAAGGAAGCAGCAATGATGATGATATACAGTTGGAAAACTTTATTTCAGAGGCAAAGAAAATGAGGCAAAAAAATGCTCAAACAGCACGGGATTTACAGGTGGAAGCTCGCCGTGGTATCCCACAAGGAGAAACTCCTGTGTCTGAAGTGGAAAACCCTGGTCTCTCTACTGATACTGAGGTAAGGGGGAATCAGAAAAAAACCCTTCAGCAAAAGGAAAGAATTGAAAGGAATGTGCAGGCAGATAATCAATGTGAAGTGGCAGAGAAACAACAGTGTGTGTTACAACCTGTGAAAGCTGAGCTCCCATTGCTGAAGCAGGAGGAAAAGTTGTCTTTAAAATCTGACACCAAACTGCCGGCTCCTGATTCAGCTGGAAAGAAGAACAGCTTTGCCCGTGGGGATTTGCTACAAACTGCGGAGGTAGAATGTGGTAAGTCCCTTGTGGGTGAAGTAAAGTTTAAGCATGTGGGAGACAAACTGCAGCAAACAGATCACCTTGCAGCCATTGCTAGTGAGGGCATGCCAGTAACCAAGATGGCCCCCACTGGGAAGGAACAAGGAGCTAGCAGTGATGTCAGTGATGCATTTAAAGAGGAAGCGCACCTTGGAAAAATTAAACACACAGATACTGCTACTGGGAAAGGCAAGGATGTTAAGTCATCTGAAATTACTGCAGAGAGAGTTGTAGAAGCTCTTAAAGAGCTTGATACACTGCAGAACAAGAAAAAGAGCCTGCACATATCACTGAAATATCATACAAATCTGATTGCTAGCTCAGTTGGAGAACGCAAAATTTCAAATAAAGAAAAAAGAGACGCATTATACACTGAGTTAACAGAAGTCGAGTCCCGTATAGAGGATCTGTATAAAGAAGTGGAGCCTTGGAAAGAGATTTATCAAAACAGACAAAGGTTTGAAAATATGAAATTGGCACCTGGACGAGCAAAGAAAAGAACTGTTCTACAAAAAGCAAAAAGTCAGCCTAATCATTCCAGTACTACCAGCAGCCCAGTCTCCTCTGAAAGTGAGGCTGATTTTGTAAAGCCATTACCACCAAGATCGAAGAAAAGGATTAACTGGCAGAACTTGGCCTTTAATGAGCGAGACGTGAAGGAACAAGAGAAGAAAAAGACTCAGCAAAAGCATTTTAAAGTCCAACAATGGAAAGAACAGGAACCAGCAGCATTTGAGATAACATCGGATCAGGACTTTCCAGATCTTCCAAAACCAGTGGGCAAAGTTTCAGCAGAGAATCCAGCGACGAACATCACAAGTCCAAAAGGCCAAGTTGCAGCAGTGCCATCAAGCAAAATGGAAGTAGTGCTGCCTGGTTCTATTGATACTGCTAATGAGAGTGAACGGGTGAATGTGCTGAATGTGCTGAATGTGGGTGAGAATTGTGAGAGGGTGGATGTGGTGAGAGAAGTGGAAGGGACAGGTGGAGATGTGATGGAAGTGCAAGAGGGGGAAAGAGAGAATGAGCGGAGTGATCAGTCAAATCTCAACTCAAGCAGGGATTTGGGGGTGGAAGTGAGTGAGCAAGTTCAGAAGCAGCAGGAAGTGCAGGAGTCAGTAGAGGTGCTGTCCATCCATGTGGGTGGGGGTGAGGAAACAGGGGAGGCTTCAACAAATTTTTGGGAGAGGAGGAGACTTTTCCCTGTGCCAGATATTTCCTCTGATAATGAGCCTTTTAGAAGGAAAAACTGGGTGAAGATTAAGTGGGATGGAGAAAAGGAAAATGTGCCCCCCAGGAGGTTTCTTGTTAGGTCCGTCCTTTTAGATAGCATGGGATTCTCCTCGAGTGACCTCTCTGCAGTGATATCCCAATCAGAAGTAGATTTCGACATCACCTTTAAATTACCTGAGGCCCTAGATCACTTTTGGAGAATTTATAACATACAAAAAAGAGCAGGACACAAGAATTGGGAGGATTTAGTTGTTATACCCATGACTAAGCCTGAGACAAAAAACATAACCATTGTGATGAAAAATGATGCAGTCCCACCTGAAGACATCTTGGTTTGGCTACGTCGCCATTGTACAGTATTAACCCCTTTGGTTAAAGAGTATGACATTGATGATGTCTGGGCAGGTGTTTGGAGGACACAGGTGAAGTTGCACGTGTCTGGTAATGTGCCTGATCACCTGCCCAATTCTTTCTTTATTGGAAAAGAGCGTGGTGTCTGTTTTTATGTAGGGCAACCACGCCGCTGCTACAAATGTGGTGCAAGAGATCACCTGGCAAGGGCCTGTGCTGTCCTAAGGTGTGCCTTATGCAATGCAACAGGACATGAAGCAGAATCCTGTGATCAAATAAGGTGTAACCTCTGTTTTAGGATGGGTCATACACACAGGAAGTGCCCTGAAGCCTATCATAACATGGTCCGTCTCTTTCCAGGCTTGGATAAAGAGATGAGAAGGGAGATGTCACCACCAGAGGCGGAAAATAGTCAGGAGCCCAATGCAGAGGTTTCAGCTTCACAGGATGAAATAGTAACAAAAAGACAAAGGCCCAAACCAAGAAATACTAAAAAGAAGGAAAGGAAGCCAGAGAAGGCAAAAGAACTGGAGACTAGGAGTGAAGCCAAAGGAAAGGAGGCCAGGCCTAGGCATGTTGATAAAGATGGTTGGCTTACTGCCAAAAACAAAAAGAAAAAAAAACAAGCTCACTCACTTGACCCAGGGGAAGGTGGGTCAGGAGCCTTCTCAGTCAGCACTGGGAATAAATACTCAGTGCTGGATGAGGACCCAGATGCCTGGGGAAATAGGGCAGAAAGGGAGGAGCAGGAGGAGTTTGACAGGATACAGAAGGAGGAGGAGCAGGAGAATATGGAGGTGCAGTTAGCATCCCAAAAGAGGAGTAGGGAAGCTGAAGACCTGCCGGTTAGGAGGAAGCCTGTGGGGGCAGGTACAAATTCTGTGAGATCAGGTACAGATGCTTTGGGAAAATCTGAGGTTGTGAGTGGTGATGGAGGGGGGTCTGATTTTCCCAGTGTTCAAGTTAAGCGCTATAGGGAAACTGCTTCTCCAGTTAAGAAAGGAAAGACCAATCTAGAAAACATTCATGATGGTACAGTCTCCAATTAAATTTTTAACATCAAATGTCTGTAGCATTAAGAGTCAGCAGACTAGATTTTTGGCCTTTGAGAGCCTGGCCAGATCTGGTGCTGAGGTTATTTTCCTTCAGGAGACCCGACTTGCTACTAAGGCAGATCTTAGGAGGGCAAAAGCTGACTGGCGGTATGGTCCGTCTTTCTGGTCAATAGCAGAGGAGCCTTATGGGGGTATTGCTGTGCTATTTCGTAATAACCTCAATGTTAAAGTACATCGTTTCCTTGAAATCCAAGTAGGACGTTGTCTTCTCCTAGATGTAACAGTGGGTGGGAGACGTATTCGCCTTATTAATATCTATAGCCCACAGTCTGTGGCAGCTAGGCGGGCTCTGCTGTCTGAGATAAGACCCTTCCTGCATACATCACTCCCAGTTGTCTTGGCTGGTGACTTTAACCAGGTGCTTAGGCCTGAGGATCGAACAGGGAATCCTAGAAGATCTGAAGGATACTATTTAAATCAGATAATACAACAGGCAGGCCTGGTTGATGTTGCCACTCAGGGCAATCGAAAGGCAGCTCATACCTACAGATGTGCAGGGAGAGGTAGTCGTCTGGACATGGCCTTTGTTGGGGCAGGAGAGGAGTTTGCTGATGTAAAAGAGGTTGGAGTGGAGTATTCTGACCATCTAGTTCTCTCCTTTGTGTGGGGAGCCTCCTCTGTTCCAGCAAAGGGTAAAGGTCTTTGGCGACTCAGTGAGGATTCCCTAGAGGGTGAGTCAATGGTACAATCCTTTGAGGCGCTTCTTCAGCATGAGCTCAACAGAGTTGATTTTTATGACTCCGTGTCTCTTTGGTGGGAGGATGCCAAATGCTCCTTTAGGACTTTCTTCCAGAGACTATCTGTACGCAGGGAGGGTAACAAGTATAAAAAGTACCTAACTCTCGTAAGTAAGCTGGAATCTTGCATTTCGGAAGGGGAGGATGGGTCAAAAATTTCCCGGCTAAAAGCCCAAATAAGAGAATGCCAGTATAGCCGCTACAAATCTCTCTTGCAGGAGAGGGATTTTGGGAGCTTTCACTCTCCGGATCCCTTTCTTAACTGCAAGGAGAATGTTGGGCGTAAAATCATTTCTGGCCTGACCGATCCCAATGGTAATTTGCAGGTTTCAAGGGAGGGAATCATTGGGATTGTGAAGGACTACTATGCTGATCTCTTTAAGGCTAAGGCTTTGGATGGGGAAAATATTTCAGCTTTCCTGGAGGCAACCCCAGGGCCTGATGTGACCCAATTGGATTTTGGGCCTTTAGTGGCTGAGATCAGAGAGGATGAAGTCAAAGCTGCTATTGATGGTTTAGCTAAAAAGAAATCTCCAGGTCCAGATGGTTTAACAGCCGAATTTTATAAAAAGTTCAAAGATCAGCTGGCTCCAATTCTCGTGGAGGTCTTTAGAGACAGCCTGGAAGGAGGTATCTTACCCCCCTCTATGAGAGAATCCTCCTTGATCTTGTTATCTAAAGGGAAGGATCCAAAGCGAGTTGAGAACTGGAGGCCTATTGCCCTTCTTAATACTGATAGGAAGCTTCTCGCAAGGATACTTTTTGCTAGATTGCTTTTGTTTTCAGGCACTTTGTTGTCATCTGTCCAATTCTGCACGGTGAAAGGGCGGAGCATTTTTGGGGCAGTCCTTACTATTAGAGAGGCCCAAGAATTATGCAAAGCTCAGAACATCGGGTGCTACTTTCTTTCTTTGGACCAGGCTAAGGCCTTTGATCGAGTGGATCATCAGTACCTGTGGGCAACTTTAGCAAAGTATGGCATCCCGGGACAATTTATTAAGTGGCTTTCTGTTTTGTACCAAGGGGCTGTAAGCTTCCCACTAATCAATGGATGGCGTGGTGAAAACTTTGAGGTTGGGGCCGGGGTGAGACAGGGGTGCCCTTTGAGCCCTCTTCTGTATGTGTTTGCGATCGATCCCTTTCTTAGGAGATTGCAGATGAGTGGTTTGAAGGGTCTCCCTGTGGCTCGTGGCCAGCGCCTTAGATCAGTAGCCTATGCAGATGATGTGACAGTGATGATCTCATGTCCAGGAGATGTGGGAAAGCTGAGTGAGACCATCAGAAACTACTCAGAGGCCTCTGGGTCTCTTGTCAACATGGATAAGTCGGAAGCTTTTTGGTCGCTGGACAAGGAGCCTGATTTTCCACTTCAGGAATTCCCAACTGCCCCAGACCAGATTAGAATCTTAGGGATTAAATTTGGGAGGGGAGATCTCAGTAGGCAAAACTGGGAAGAGAAAATGGATGCTGGAAATGCAAAGGTACAGCGATGGAAGCACTGGAGGCTGTCCTATAGGGAAAGGGTGAAGCTCGTGAAGACTTACTTGGTCCCTATCTTTTTGTTTGTTTCCTGTGTGTATCCATTACCAGAAGCTCTCTATGCTCGGATCCACAGTCTGTTCTTTCAGTTGATCTGGGGGAATAGGCTGAATCCCGTTAAAAGGGGCATTACTTACTTACAGAGGAAGATGGGTGGTCTGGACATGCTGTGTCCAGTGGCTTTCTTTGGCTCAATTTTCCTGAAATTTAATTTTGGGAACCTGGGCCAAAGAACTGATTCCCTGTGGGAGTGTTGTGTCAGGCGCTGGGCATTGCCTCTGGTGGGAGGCTGGGTACATGGCGGTAGCGTGAAGGAAGTCCGGGTGCGTGGTTTTCTTCCATCACATCTGGAGCTGGGGCTGAAGTTGCTGAGGAAATGGGATGTTACTTTGGAAGAGCTCAGGTCGGCCTCTAGAAGGCAGATTTATTGGAGAGTCCTTGAGTCCTATTTTGCTGCTCCTCTAGCCTTGAAGAATTGTACAGGTGATGTTCTGTCCCAGAGCCTTCGGTGGCTTAATGACAAAAGAATCCCCCCAAAATATTTTGATATCAGCTGGCTTGCCCTTCAGGGAAGGCTTTTTGTCAGGGGTAATCTACGGTATCTAAACCTTACTAGCAGGGAGTGTCCATGGGGATGTCCTACAGAGGAGACACAGGAGCACTTTTTGGTTAATTGTCCTGTGACAAAGGTTGTGTGTCAGAAGCTATCAGAAACCCTGAAGGTGTCATACATTGGGCAATTGTCTTACACTGCTGCTGCCTATGGCATTTTTCCTGTTCATCATCCTCTGGACCAAGGTACGATGTACATGATAATATCTGTGATGAGGTATTATTTATGGCACTATCGTTGTGGGCAATCCCTTGACCGGAGGGCTGTTTCTATTGACCAGATAGTGAAGTCTATAGTTGATGAGTTGGGTTTCCTGAAGGGGAGAGAAGTAAGAGCAAGCTCTCAGAATTCCACAAAATGGAGAGGTGTAAGGCTGTGACTGTCCTCCTGTATTATGTATGCTTGAACTTTTTGAGATGTATATACTTTGAGTCTCATACAAATTTCTTTTTGTTTAGAACTCAGAATAAAATGTTAAGCAGTTGTACCCACCAACCTCAGAAGCAGAGATTATGCTTATGTTTTTCTGATGGGAAAAAGCAAAAAGACTGCAATCAAGCCAAATGCATTTTCCTTTGTTTAAACATGAAGACTAAATATATGTATGTGGGGAGGAGCTGTGTTATGGGTGGCCTGTTGAAGGACTTAAAGGTCACACGATGTGAGCCTATTTGGTGGTGGTTTTGGGAGGATTTATGGACAGAGGAAAAACTTTTGAAATGGATTGGGTTTGATGTTGGCATGATACCAAATAATGGACTCTCCGATCTTTTATTTGATGATGGATAATATGTAAGTTTTTGCTATGTATTATGGCTTGATTCTCTTTGTAAATTGCTAAGTTTTTACAAATAAAAAATACCCTTCCCAGAGACTATTATTCCACTGTTACTATAGGCACCATCTCTCCCTACTATACCTGCTATCCCACAGCCACACTCCCTTCCCAGAGACTATTATCCACTGTTACTATAGGCACCATCTCTCCCTACTATACCTGCTATCCCACAGTCACACTCCCTTCCCAGAGACTATTATCCACTGTTACTATAGGCACCATCTCTCCCTACTATACCTGCTATCCCACAGTCATACTCCCTTCCCGGAGACTATTATCCACTGTTACTATAGGCACCATCTCTCCCTACTATACCTTTTTAGCCACAGCCACAGTCTTTTCCCAGAGACTATTATCCCACTGTTACTATAGGCATAATCTCTCCCTACTATACCTGCTATCCCACAGTCACACTCTGTTCCCAGAGACTATTATCCCACTGTTACTATAGGCACCATCTCTCCCTACTATACATGCTATCCCACAGCCACACTCCCTTCCCAGAGACTACAGTCACACTCCCTTCCCAGAGACTATTATCCACTGTTACTATAGGCACCATCTCTCCCTACTATACCTTCTTAGCCACAGTCACACTCCCTTCCCAGAGACTATTATTCCACTGTTACTATAGGCACCATCTCTCCCTACTATACCTGCTATCCCACAGCCACACTCCCTTCCCAGAGACTATTATCCACTGTTACTATAGGCACCATCTCTCCCTACTATACCTGCTATCCCACAGTCACACTCCCTTCCCAGAGACTATTATCCACTGTTACTATAGTCCCCATCTCTCCCTACTATACCTGCTATCCCACAGCCACACTCCCTTCCCAGAGACTATTATCCACTGTTACTATAGGCACCATCTCTCCCTACTATACCTGCTATCCCACAGTCACACTCCCTTCCCAGAGACTATTATCCCACTGTTACTATAGACACCAGTCTTTTCCCAGAGACTATTATCTCACTGTTACTATAGGTGCCATTTCTCCCTACTAATACCTGCTATCCCACAATCCAATCCTCGAGGCTACTGTCCCTTGTACTCTAATTTGTTCCATGTCTGTCCATGGAGAAACTCTCAGCAACAATAAACAAGAAGAATGCAATTGATCATATGTATAGATACGCATATGCAGAGAAGAAATGTCATGTGCACACAAGAAACACCACCATCATACTTTTCATCTAACGACAAAAATAGTCAATAATTATAATTTACTTAGCAGAAACTTATTTCACAGCACTTTACAAAAGACTATGATTTGCAAAGAATATTCTCTTGAAGGAACAGGGATTGCTTCTGGCTACAAGTGACATATGTAAACGAGTGTCATATAAAGGAATCTATTAGGAAGCTGGTGACCGCTAGGGAAAAATCTATTAGTGTTCTGAAAATAATACCAGACTGTAGGGGTCAAAAATTGACTGACATCCCTGTGTACAAGCATTATTAGGATACACAAAGCATCGCTTGTGCCTGTAAGCCAACTATACGTTGTCATTCAGTAAATGAAAAGACGCTATTATAAGGAGATGTTGCTGTCAATATCAGAGACAAATCTATTCCAGCTCCAAATAATACAGTTGTAAAATGTCTCTTGGCAGTAAGAGCGTGTAAATTGTTTATCAACCCTTGCGTCCTTGTATCAATAGGGCCATGAAAACATCAGCAACAGACTGAAGCATAAAGCTCTAACTTTACTGATTAGAATCAACGTCCCTCTCATTAAATACTATTCATTTGCACACACAGATTTTCATTGGTGCCGGTTTAAAATGTTTATATACTAAAGAGCATGTCCAACAAAAGCTGTTTTTTTTTTTTACATATTGAAAGAAAATGTAATTCCAAGCAATTGTCTATAATACATTAATTACACGTTTTCATTGGTTTTATAGTTATTTGTAAATATAATTAGCATTAAAAACAATCTATTTTGTGGTTTGAATTCTCTGTAATCGTGGATTGCAAAAAATGTTGCAAGGCTAATTAAAATACCTGAAGTAAAATGGAATCCCGTTAAACAAACCCTGTGCAATTGTATTTATATATATTAATGGATAATATTTTAGAAGCTTTTTTTGGCGAGGTTCCTCTTGAACTGAAGGTAGATTTCCCACCTTAGAGCAAGGACACATGGGATAGATGGTCCTAATTGTCTGTTAACATTTTCTTTATGATATGTGCTCTGGCTTACATAGAGTCATGACCATCAGACCTCCAGGCCAAGATGCTTGAGCAAGCGTTTAAACGCCATATGAAAGGACATTTTATTAAAAAAAAGGGGTGCTTTGACTGCTGCTGTTTCTCCCCTGGACAACAAAGCTCCATCTACCATAATCCTTATATTCCTATAGAAATAAATGTCTGAGATGTTGGAATTGGTCCCTAAAAGATAAAGCTTAGTCAGCTGATTCCTACAGCAATGTTTTAAGGAAATTTGGGATTTTAATTCCATCAAGAGCAGCATAAGGGTGGTGGCACACGTGCAGATTCAGGGAGATTAGTCGTCCAGCAACAAATCTCCTCTTCTTCGGTCGACTAATCTCTTCAAATGCCTTCCTGCCGCCAACAATGTGAATCGATGGGATGGCATACAGATCGTTTTGGTTTTCAGGAGTCAACCGAAATTTCCTCATGAGGCAACTTCGGAAAATGAAGTGATCCGAATGCCATTCCGCCAGCGATTCACATTCTTGCCAGCAGAAAGCCATTCCCGGGGAGATTAGTCGCCCGAAGAAAAGATTTGCACGTGTTCCCTGAATCTGCCCATGTGCCACCCTCTAAGACTTCCCTACTCTGCTTGGAGTTACAGGAGATTTTTTCCCTCGGATAGCTTTTAAAATACTGTAGGATACAGCACTGATATTCCATGATTAAGCAGCAGGCTACAGTGTGGCTAAAGTGATTTAACTATTGGCCACTTTCAATGCAAGCTCTTTCCTCTCTCAGTTCAATGTGGAAGTGATTAAAGGTCTTCTGCAGTCAGTGATATCCTGCCCTGGACAATTAATCCTAAACCTCAAAGATACATTCATGGCTGGAAGTTTTTCATTTAGCCTTGCCAACTTACCCTGTGTTCTACAAAAAGATATGCGTGTTATAAAAAAATATGTATGTGTACAAAAACCATGTGTCTTTGCATTCATTTTAGAGAAGACATCTATCTACTAAGCCAATATAGGTTAATGTACGAAATGTAAATGAATTTCTACACATACATATGAGACGAGGTTACCATGTTGTTTGTGATTGAAGGCCCAATTTACTCCACTTCCCAATGACATTAGTGGGACACAAACTGTGAGGAGTACAGGCATAGGATGCATTATTTGGAAACCCGTTATTCAAAAAGCTCCAGGATGAACATCTTTCCATAGACTGCATTATAATCAAATAATTCAAATTGTAAAAAATGATTTCCTTTTTCTCTGAAATATTAAAACAGTACCTTGTACTTATTCTCAACTAAAATATAATTAATCCTTACTGGAGCCAAAATAACCCTTTTGGGTTTATTTAATATTTGATTATTTTTTTTTTGAAGGTATGGAGATTCAAATTACGTCAAAATCCCTTATATGGAAAACCCAAGCCCCCGAGCAGCTGAATAAGAGGTCCCATACCTGTACCAGCTATTTGGATGGTTGCTACAAGAAGCCACAATCAAAGCACTCTATGGGGCCATGGTCCCAATAGGTACAATAGCGGCAAATAAAAATCTATAATAAAACTGAGCAGCTAAATGTCCCAAAACTTTCATCAATTCTATCATTACATAAGTATCACAGTATAGGTCTGAGAGGTTTCAGGGTTCTCCAGCTTGAGAGTCAATAGAAATGTGACCGCTCAAGACTCATCCCACCACCCCATGTCATTCCAATCAGCTCTGTATTGCAACTTATTAAGGTAACAGCACCGCCCGCTTGAGGCCTAGTGCTAAGTTTAGCATATCAATGTTGCATAATGTCCCTTGCTATGTGGGAGCACAGGAAACATTGTGATGTATTCTGTTTTGTCCTTATCTCTTATAAGATCTGTATTATTAATTCCTTTACTTACTTAGTGCTTTATAGACCCTGATCATCAATATATCTAGGAAATTCACACTGAAGTATAAAAATAGATCTATGGACTCCATTCAAAATGTTTAAGAGACAGTTTGCCAAAGTAACAGTGTAGGCTTTCAGGTCCCTTGTGGGCTTTCCATAACAGTGGCATTGGCCTCACGACACCCCTAGTTTAGTCTCACTTTGCACCCTGGTCATTGTATTAAAAGTATATAACCCACACTAGGCTCAGTGCCAATTAGCCTACCTGTATTTATTTAGAGCACTAATCATTAACCCAGTCTAGGGGAATGAGATACTATAGACCTAAAAGAAAATGCAAAAGAATCTAAAAAAAAAAAAGATTTTATATTGCAAAACAACCAAGAGTACCATTTTTATTCAGAAAATGGGTTAAATGCCTAAAAGGTCCTTGTTTCCAACTCCCTATAAGGCACAATAAAATTTGGCTTATGATTATTTCTAACCTCCCAACATCCATCTAACTGGTCTTTATCAATGAAAACTACATTCAGCCCATAAAATGAGGAGCTGTCGGGAAATTCATGATCCTTTCAGTCAGCAGTTGAAGGGGTAAAAGTAAGGCCTGGGACTTGGTTTCTTTCGACCCATCAATCACAATGAGTGTCAGCTATAGGTGATAAATGGCAGGTGTAGCAGAAGCAGAATATGCTTTAAATTGAGCAGAGACAGGAGCTGCTGGTACTGCTGTCATTCCTTTGTCATCCCGTGCCAGTCCATGTCCCGCAGCTGCCAGTTGTTGCCAGTCAAGAATTAAAACATACATGACAATCACAGCAGCATTTCTGAGCTGATTGACTGCATTATTAATTAATTTAATGCCGCTCGTCCCTGTTTTTTTTTAGAAAAAATTTGTATGTTTTAATCATAGCTGTGGCAGTGCAATATCGGATCCAGCCATCATCTTTTGTGTCCATCGCTGCAACCATGTTTATATTCGTTTGCATGAGAAAAGAACCAGAGCTGGGAATCCCTGCTCGGAATCAATAGGTTCTTGATATTTTAAGAGTGTCATCTTTTCCATCAAGCAGCCCCTGGAGACCCCTCGCTGCTGATAACAGTAATCTTTAGTTGTAGTCACAAATTAAAGGCAGGTTTATGACCAAATGCTACCAGTCCCCCCCCTTGGGGCTAGAAGTGTGGCAGCCTTATGACAAATCATTTACTCAGCCCTCCCTCCTCGCCCGTTCCCCTTCTCAGATGATGGACGGAGAAACAATTGCATCATTTAATTTACTATTGCAACAAAGATATGGCTCATTGGCCCCTCGTTGTTTTGAAGATGGATTTAATTAACCTCCAATGAATCTTGCCAGCAATGCGTGGCAGCATCAAGCCTGGAAGCAGATATGTCACTGGTGCAGCTGAAGGGAAGGGTAATCAGCACTAAACCTGGCTCAAGGTTCTGATTAAAATCCTTGGCCCATGAATAAATTAGAAGGTAAACACAAAAGTACAATGTTAAATGATACAAAGGGCTAACAAACTCGCACTAGGACATCGTCTTGTAATCTCATAATGCTAACACCTAGAAGTGCCAATAGCAGTTTGTACTGGGAAATAAAAGAGCTGAACTTAACCTTTACAATCCCAACCGCATGTTTGTAAAAGTGCTTAATACATTCTGCCTAGCTCTTTCATTCCACTGAATCATAAATCTGCTGCTGACATAAGTTAAACTTGTGGCTGGCCACTTAATATGTCATGGCTCATTTGGGTGTCCAACTCAATTTGGTCAATGCTACAGCAGTGACATCGACGTACCTAAAAGGTAGATAACTGCCCTAAATGACAGCTATAAGTGTCAACCCAGATAAAGTTCTGGTTTATTTAGCTGGGAAAATGTAGAGGTACAGGTCTTCTCTTTATTTGGGGATCTCTAGTAATCTCCCATGCTCTTTGGCCAGTGATATTACCCACCCTGACAGTAAAGGAGAAGCCTAGTTTAATATGGTTGAAGGGTGGACAATTAGTTCTGTACAAGGTCAAAGAATGACAATGACGGTTCCCAGTTGGGAAATTGTAAATTAAAAACTTGCTCTTTGGCTGGGGATCTCATTTTAGCCCTTGGCAGATGAAAAAGGGACCCCATGCTTCTTAGCAGGTGATATTACCCTGGCAGTAAGGAAGAAACTAAACTTAATATGGTTGAAGGGTGGCCAGTTAGTACAGTTAAGGGGTCAAATAATGATTCTGACTGATCCCATGCTTAATTAAGTTAAAATGTAGACATCAATGTCTTGGCTTGACCAAGAAGAACCTTTGCGTACTGCTATGCCATACTTTAGGAAAAGGCATTATACAGCACATTTTGCCTTCTAAACATCCAATCTAACCATCTTAATCTCCTTAATGGACCAAATTTCCTTTTTAATGTTTTTTTTGGATTTAAAAACATTATATACTGGAGTATGCCAAAATTAGGTCATCCCATTTTAACACAGATATACACTATTCAAAGAACTGCTTAGAGAAATTTTTCTTTGGCAACTGCTTCCTACTTTAAGTTCTACTACCACTAACCTCACAACTGCTTAACAACACATGATAATTATTTTAGGTCTTGGGTTTTCCAAACCCATAACTTGTCAGTATGTGTGGTTAAAAAGTGAAAATCTGTTTTTTTTAAGGGCATCTCCTGAATATTTTAAATTCCTCCTTTGGTGCACAGTAAAAGGCAGTTCCTTGCCCCCTGGAGGTAAGACCCTCCCTCACATGCCACAGCAAATCAATCAAGGCCATCTGGAGCATTACAGATTCACATGGAGAGGTCTTACATGATAGTTTGCATTTTGGCACCGAGAGTAGACAGCTTTACACATCTACAGATGGGGGGTCATGACCCTGGGGCAAATAAATGGAAATGTACAGTGTCCGTGGCAGTTTGCATGAAGCTCAGTAACTGTATAGTTAAAACAAACCAAAAAGAGCCATAAACAGAAGCCACAAAAATGTAAACTGTTCTGATGCAAATGTGTTACAGTGCAGTTCTGGTTTCCTAGTCTTTTCAATCCTGTGTGGTCCTCTGGGGAACTAGCAGGAGGCCGGCAGCATGTAGGGTGATCCATTCAACTGCTCACTGGGAGATTGATTTTCAGTCAATTCTATTTCACAGAAATGCTCATTAAAACCAATGGCACATGGGCATTTGCCCGTACATTTAATACTGGGCATTTGGCTGTTCATTTAATAGCTCCACAGATGCAGTTTAAGTCCTGGAACAAATCCCTATTGATTTCAATTGCAAACAACTGGCCAGAGGGTGCCCTCATGGGTTGGGTGACTGTGGCCAGTACATCACAAGGTCCAGGTGTTTAAAACCAACGAAGAATCATTCTAGGTTACATTACACTACACGGGGCAACTTGAGGACTTTGGGTTGTGATTTTTTTTTAGTAGAGTACGGGTGACACTATGGGCCTTATTTATAAAAATCTGCGATTGGACCTTATTTATTGTTTTAAAAAAAAAAAAAGGACAATTTTTATGGATTAGGTAAAAACCCGATAAAATTGAACAAAAATCCGATGATCGTACAATTTTTTATGATTTCCCCCACCCCCCAAGTTTTTTTGGATTTTTGCCCGAAAAGACAGAAATAGTCGGATTTTTGGCCTAATTCCAGTGCAGACCACAGAAACTTCCAAAAAGGATTGGGACCTCTCCCATTGACTTATATACAACCCCAGCAGGTCTGAGATGGAGTATTTTCATATTCTGACTTTTTCCATTCTCAGGATATAATAAATCTCGAAAAATTTAAATTTTTTTCCCCCACTAAAAATTTGGATTCAATAATTAAAAAAACTCGAAATTTTAAGCATCTCCAGGCCTACACAGAAGGTGATTTAGAGCAGGTTAATTATCCAAACGCTGGCATTGTCCAAAACAGCCATAAACAAGGTAAGTAACTATGAAAATGCAGAGCAAACACAGCTGGTGTAGCAGTGATTAGGGGAATAATGAACCAGTGCTCTATGCCCACTATCTGGCCTGTAACAAAACAGACAATTAAAATAAGTGTGAAGGATCCAGCAATTGATTAGGTGTGCAAGGCAACAAAACAACGAAGCTATGTTTATTCCATCGTGCTTCATGGCAGGGCCTTCTGTTAAAAGGGGAAATATACCCTAGAGTTTAGGGTCACTATATTATGCTGTTATTGGTCATCTAAATCTATTGGCCTCCTTTATACAGTACAGGGAGCCTTGTTTAACTGACTGTTTGCATAAAAGGGCTGTTCACCTTTGAGTTAATGTTAAGTGTAGACAGTGCTATTCTGAGACCATTTTCACTTGGTTTTCATTTTTTATTATTTGTGGTTATTTAGTTTTTAATTCAGTAGCTCTCCAGTTTGGAATGTCCGCAATCTGGTTGCTAGGGTCCAAATTACCCTAGCAAACATGCATTGATTTGAATAAGAAATTAGAATATGAATATGAGAGGCCTGAATAGAAAGACAAGTAATCAAAAGTAACAATAACAATCAATTTGTAGCCTTACAGAACATTTGTTTTTTAGATGAGGTCAGTGTTTCCCCATTTGGACCCCATCTGGAAACCTTAGAAGAAGGCAAAGAATTTAAAAAAAACAAACAAAATAACTATAAAAAAACTGAAAAGACCAACTGAAAAGGTGCTTACAACTGGCCATTCTATAATATAATAAAAGTTAACTTGAAGCAGCTCCCCTTTAAAGCAGCAAACATAACTGAACTGAAAATATAATATACTCCACACTGTGCCATCTTTTTGGCAAATATAAGAAATGGAAAACTGCTTTTTTTTTTGGTTTTATATTTTGTAGAAAGTATCTTTCAGATATGTGAGCTATTTCTATCATTTTGAAATCAATTCAATTCACTGAAAACCCCAAACGAACACACAAACTGCACACAGATGCCAGTGTTCCCTCTAATTTCTTTTTGGCCAAGTGCACCAATATTGTGCTTTGCTCACCAAGATGTGGGTTTCAATAAGCCTTACATTATTAGTTTAAACCTAAAATTGGCCTCAAAACATGGCTTATAGGAAACACTGACTAGTGCCCATTCTAAACAGAGCCCAGAGCTGCAATATGGCTCCTTACCCCTGGAATATAAATATATATATATATTCCCGCCTTGATTACTGCAACTTACTCCTCACAGGTATTCCAACAAGTCACCTTTCACAACTCCAATCTGTTCTAAACGCGGCCGCTAGACTCATTCATCTATCTCGCCGCTCAACATCAGCTGCTCCTATATGCATGTCCCTTCACTGGCTCCCAATCTCTTCTAGAATCAAATTCAAATTACTTACACTCACATTCAAGGCCCTTAATGAAACCCCTCTCTATATTTCATCTCTAATCTCCAAATACTCTACTTCACGAAACCTTCGCTCTGCTTCTGATCTTCGCCTCACTTCTCCTCTGATCACTTCTGCCCATTCTCGTCTACAAGACTTCTCTCTGGCTTCTGCTTTTCTCTGGAACTCTCTGCCACAAGCTGTCAGACTTTCTCCTTCTTTCCAAACGCTCCTTAAAGACCCATCTGTTTAAAGAGGCTTATTCGATGTACCTTAATTAATCATTGCTGTATCAAAAATGACAAAGTGTTTATATAATCCTAATGTCTCAATTTTACCCTAACCTTTTAGTTTGTAAACTCTAATCTCTAGGTCCTTCTAACCCTATTGTACTCTGTAATCCTTGTTTGTTATCCACCATTTATTCCCTGTTTGCTATAACTGCAGTAAAGCACTGCGTATCTTGACAGCGCTATATAAATAAACGATGATGATATATATATATATATATATATATATATATATATATATATATATATATATATATATATATATATATACATATACATACAGAATATATATATATATATATATATATATATATATATATATTTTAATTTCTATAGCACTACTTGTGTGCATTGTACTGTAATATGTGAAACGTTTACCATGAATTTATAATGTGTTTGCATGAAAATAAAAGGGATAATTTGGCTAAATACTCATATTAAATATGGAGGACTTACAGGTGTCAAGGCTATTTTAGGTGTCATAAGTGTCTCAATGGTGCAGACTCAAGTGGAAGTTGGGCACTGATATTTGGGAGCAACATTCAAAAAGATTCCACAAGACCACTAAAAATATGTTTATTGTAGATTAATTAAAAAAGTAGTAACACAAAAGAGAAAAAGATTAACCCTTACAGTTGCACCCCCCATATTTAAATCCGATGACTCAAGGAACAATAAAACGTAACTTTTAATAAATAAATTAAAACCGTAAGTCCAGAGGACGGTTTTAATTTATTTATTAAAAGTTAAGTTTTATTGTTCCTTGAGTCATTGGATTTAAAGATGGGGTGGTGCAACTTTAAGGGTTAATCTTTTTCTCTTTTGTGTTACTATTTATCCATATAACCTTGCACACCATTTGTCTGTTTCTCTTTGATTTAGGGGTGGTGCTCCCTTATTCAGGCTTACTTACATAATTAAAAAAGTAACAATATCTCCATTGGCCCTATGTGTTTGGTGCCCCCCAGGGCCAATAGAGATATTGTTCCTTTTTTAATAAATCTATAATAAATATTATATTTTTAACTTTATTTTTTGGTGGCCCTTGTGGAATTTTTCTGAATGCCCGATACCCCTCTTTTCATATGTTGCTGGTTTACAGGTTCCACATGGTGAGTGATCAACATATTCTACATCCTGTGCCCCCCCCCTTTTTTCATTGGTTTAATTTTACTGATATTTGGGACTTCATATTTTACAACAGGGGTACATTTAGCCCTAATAATTTTCGGTACCTCACCCTGTATAAAGTTAAATACAGAGAAGACAGAATTCCTTAGGTACTGGTGACATTTCGTGGACTACAGAAGTAGGCAACAGGGATTAACCAACTGATACTACTGAAATTCAGATGAATATCTAGATGGTATCTGGGTCAATTAATTTCCCATGTCAGTGCTTTGTCATCAGGGCAACAAGAGCAGATGGTGCCAAAAAAAAGTAAAAAGGTGACCCAAAGAATCTACCAAGGAACACTGAGCTCACATGAAAAAAAAAGTCAGTATCAGCCATTCATGATAAAAGGCTTAGTACTAATTCATATCAAAGGAGGGAAACGTTATACAGGCATGAGATCCATTATCCAGAAAGCTCTGAATTATAGAAAGGCAGTTTCCAATAAAATAATCCAAATTCTTAAAACATGTTTCCTTTTTGTTCTGTGAAAACCAAAAAGTAACCTGTACTTTAGGGCAGAGACAGACGAGAAGATTTGGGGAGATTCAGTCACCCGACGACAAATTGCCTCTTCTTTGGGCGACTAATCTCCCAGAACTGCCTCCCCACCGGCTAGAATCTAAAATCGTTGGCGGGATGGAACTCGGAACACTTTGTTTTCCCGAAGTCGCCCAAAGTTGCCTCACGAGGAAACGACTAATCTCCCCGAATCTTCTCGTGTGTCTCTGCCCTTATCCAAACAAAGATATAATCGATCCTTTTTGAAAGCTAAACCAGCCTATTGGGTTTATTTAATGTTTATGTATGAAGAGCCAAATTACAGAGATACATTATCCAGAAATCCCCAGGTCCTGAGAATTCGGGATGATAGGTCCCATACCTGTATTTGGAACCAAAGAAAACTCTAACAAACATAAGGACAGACGTAGCATACCTCTACCACCGATTTTAAATCCAGTCGAAAGTTAAAATCTCCAAAGACAAAGAAGGGAACCTTTTCAAATCGATGGTCTGTAACACTGGAAAAAAATAAGATATTGCCATTAGTTATATACATTCATTGTCCCATCCCATAGCTATGACGCTAAACACATGGCCAAACAGATGCTTAAAACTAATACTCTGAGCAACTTTGCTCAACAAGAGATGCTGGGAGTTGTAGCTTACAACAACCTCTGTTCCGCAAGATGGGTCATCTCCCATAGTTTCAATTATTAGCAAATAAAATACATATTTCCATTTTAGCAGTTATAATAAAAAAATAGTACCATGTACTTGATTTCAACTAAAATATAATTAAAGGAGAACTAAATCCTTAAAATTAATATTGCTAAAATGCCATATTTTACATGCTGAATTTATTGCACCAGACTAAAGTTTCAGCTTGTCAATAGCAGCAATGATCCAGGACTTCAAACTTGTCACAGGGGGTCACCATCTTGGAAAGTGTCTGTGACACTCACATGCTCAGTGGGCTCTGATTGGCTGTTGAGAAGCTAAGCTTAGGGCTCGTCACTAATTATCCAGCAGAAAATGAGGTTAGTCTGTAATATAAACGGCAGGCGAATTTGCGCTCTGGCGAATAAAGGTAACTACGCAAATTCAGATGTAGATTTTACTGTTTACTCTTGCGCCAGACTTGCCTACCTCAGACCAGGCGAAGTGCAATAGAGTAGATAGGAGTTCCTCAAAAAATAGTTGAACGTCCCAAAAAACGCTGGCGGCTTTTCATTCTTCAGGGTAGCAAAAGATCGTAAATTTTTTTCGGGGGTGCACGGCTTCCCCCTACATTTCCTAACATATGGTACATAAACTAAACACTGGTGTAGGGCATGTGTAGGACAATATAACAACTCTATTTTCTTTTATTAAGCTTCCCCGGGCTTGTGTAGTGTAATGTATTTGCTGCAACATATACGTCCATTCAACTTTCACTTCCCGCCCTATGCAAATTTGTCAACGTTACCGCAACTTCGATTTGCTTGCCGAAGTAACTCTAGCACAACTTCGACAGCGTTCGGCGTCCTGGATGTAACTTTTCTCAAAAGAGCAAAGAGATTTTTTAATATTCAATTTTGAAATCTAACATGGGGCTAGACACAGGAAAATCCTTTCAACTTAAAGGGATACTGTCATGGGAAAATATTTTTTTTCAAAATGAATCAGTTAATAGTGCTGCTCCAGCAGAATTCTGCACTGAAATCCATTTCTCAAAAGAGCAAACAGATTTTTTTATATTCAATTTTAAAATCTGACATGGGGCTAGACATATTGTCAATTTCCCAGCTGCCCCTGGTCATGTGACTTGTGCCTTTACTTTAGGAGAGAAATGCTTTCTGGCAGGCTGCTGTTTTTCCTTCTCAATGTAACTGAATGTGTCTCAGTGGCACATGGGTTTTTACTATTGAGTTGTTTTTAGATCTATCAGACAATTGTTATCTTGTGTTAGGGAGCTGCTATCTGGTTATCTTCCCATTGTTCTTTTGTTTGGCTGCTGGGGGGAAAAATGGAGGGGGGTTTTATCACTCTAACTTGCAGTACAGCAGTAAAGACTGATTGAAGTGTATCAGAGCACAAGTCACATGACTTGGGGCAGCTGGGAAATTGACAAAATGTCTAGCCCCATGTCAGATTTCAAAATTGAATATAAAAAAATCTGTTTGCTCTTTTGAGAAATGGATTTCAGTGCAGAATTCTACTGGAGCAGCACTGTTAACTGATTCATTTTGAAAAATTTTTTTTTCCCATGACAGTATCCCTTTAAGAAAAAGAAACAAAAAAATCACCAAAATGTGAAACCGAGATGTGTGTTTTCTCAAAAAACTATTAGTAGAAAACCACAACCATTCACATGTTGCTAACTTTAAAGGGAGAGGAAGGACCATGGCATTTGCCAGTTTCATTTATTCATTTCAATTTTTGGCATTGCTCAAGGTCATTTACAGCCAACATAAAAATAATGGATGATTCTGAAGTGGCAGAAAGAAATGAGGAACGGCTGTTTAAATAAATTGATTTTTCAAGGAAGGTATGTGCAGCTAATTTTTCCCCAAAGTCGTTTTTTTCAGAACTGACAGTTCTTGCCAAAGAAGAGCCACTTACTGCTTGTTAACTAAATGGATATCACAAGTCAGTAATGATGGAGTCAAGAGAAACTGGACCAGACACACACAGCAAAAAAAAAAAAAAAAAATCAGTTAATTAAACCTCAATTACATTACTCTTACACATTTAAGGATTTAATAAAAATGAAATGTTTCACCTCGTTTATGAAGATCACGAACTGCCCCCATGGGATTACCACAAAAAAAGAATAACTACTATGGAATGGGAAAAAACCCAAGAGAAAATTCAGTACTGTATTACAAAATATCTTAGCGAATGGGAGAAAAGAAATATTAAAGAAACAGTAACAAATGAAACGATTTTAAAGGACTGGTGTGTTTCCTTCAGAAACTCAACTCTATTTTATATAAACAAGCTGCTGTGTAGCCATGGGGGCAGCCATTCAAGCACAGGATACACAGTAGATAACAGATAAGTACTACTATAGTTTATATAAACAAGCTGCTGTGTAGCCACGGGGGCAGCCATTCAAGCACAGGATACACAGTAGATAACAGATAAGTACTACTATAGTTTATATAAACAAGCTGCTGTGTAGCCATGGGGCAGCCATTCAAGCACAGGATACGCAGTAGATAACAGATAAGTACTAGTAAAGTTTATATAAACAAGCTGCTGTGTAGCCACGGGGACAGCCATTCAAGCACAGGATACACAGTAGATAACAGATAAGTACTACTATAGTTTATATAAACAAGCTGCTGTGTAGCCATGGGGGCAGCCATTCAAGCACAGGATACACAGTAGATAACAGATAAGTACTACTATAGTTTATATAAACAAGCTGCTGTGTAGCCATGGGGCAGCCATTCAAGCACATGATACGCATTAGATAACAGATAAGTACTAGTATAGTTTATATAAACAAGCTGCTGTGTAGCCACGGGGACAGCCATTCAAGCACAGGATACACAGTAGATAACAGATAAGTACTGCTATAGTTTATGTATAAAAGCTGCTGTGTAGCCATGGGGGCAGACATTCAAGCACAGGATACACAGTAGATAACAGATACGTACTACTATAGTTTATATAAACAAGCTGCTGTGTAGCCATGGGGGCAGCCATTCAAGCACAGGATATGCAGTAGATAACAGATAAGTACTAGTATAGTTTATATAAACAAGCTGCTGTGTAGCTATGGGGGCAGCCATTCAAGTACAGGATACACAGTAGATAACAGATACGTTCTGAAGAATCCCATTGTAAACTAAAGAGCTTATCTGCTATCTGCTGTGTATCATGTGCCTTTTCTCATTTTTCAATTTTGAATGGCTGCCCTGGAAGGGGCCTGGAGCACACAGTGCCTTCTGAGGGGTTCGACTCCCCTGGCCTGTATGCACCTACCTGTATGGTAGGAGAGGGACTACTATACAACAGACTCTGCAATCCTGGCCCCTCTGTTCCCCTGCTTACATGGCATCCGTGGGTTCTGCTGTACTGTAGACTCCCTAGTGTGCCAAATCCTATTGTTCACTCTTTTTGTAAACCAGTGGTTTATATTACATTCTCATCTGACTTGAAAGTCTTTTTGTCAAACAACAACAAAATGCTGTAGGGCCAAAGGGGAAAAGTGTAGTCTACCCACTCCCCCCAGTGATTCTAATTGTTAACGTGGGACCATGGCATGGACTTCCTATTCTCTTCCAAAACTGCTAGTAACGGGGGACTCGCTATTACAGAACTGCACAGCCATCTGCTTTAATCTTCCCAGGGATCTCTTGCACCAATATGGGTAAATTGGATAACTTCTATATTGACCACTCTAATAGAAAGTACCCCGACCCATCATGTTTTTTTTTTAAGAGAAGAGGAGTGGTGGCCCAGTGTTCCAGTGTAGTGATTAGAGTCACTGGTGGCTGCCACCCCAGTACATTTGGGTTCCATTCTTTTAACGTCATTGTTGGTGGTGAAGTCTCGACAAGAGCTAATTCCCTAAAAATTGGCAAATTTGAACTAGTCCAGCAACCCATGGTAACCAATGTTTTGCTTGTATTGTTCTTCCTGCAGCTGCCTGAACAAAGACAATCATAAATTGGTTGAAGACCTAAACTTTAAAAATGAATATGGCTTTTAATGCCATACATTATATACTGAACCAGCCTACAGCTTCAGCATCTCTATTTGATCCAGGCCTGCAGTTGTCTCATGAGTTTCCCATTTTGGATTTTGCTATGAGTGTCTTTGACACGCACATGCTCAGTGTGCTTTGAGCAGCTGCAAGGAAGCTAAGCTTGTGGGTCATCATACCCTACTTTTTTAGATAAGCGTTAGTTCTCCTTTAAAGGTGGCCATAGACACACAGATCCGATTGTACGAATAGAGGATTCGTACGATTTTCGGATCGTGTGTGGCATGTGCCGACTTCTTTCGTTCGGCGGAGATTGGTCGTTTGGTCGATCGGTCAGGTTTTGACCCGACCGATCCCGCCGGAGCTCATGGCACATTGTAATCTGATCGTTCGGCACGGCCGATCGACCAAACGACCAATCTCGTACGGCCGAACGATCAGATTACCCCCGATATAGCCATGCCTGTTAATGGCATATCGGGGAAAGATCCGCTCGTTTGGCAACATCGCCAAACGAGCGGATCTTTGCATCTATGGCCACCTTTAAGTAGCCACACAGAGGCCAATCCTTGCAGGCCAATCCTTCTCCAATACACCCTCTAACAATCCCATTTTCTTGATCATTAACATTAAAACAGAAGCATTATTTTGGTTTTGAATTCTAAACACTGTCTGGTTGCTAGGGTAAGGGGCACTCTAGCAGCCAGATAAACGTTCCACTTTCAAACTGCAGGGATGCAAAACAAAAGTTAAACTACATAAAAAAAACATTAAAAAACCAACGGCAAATAATTCCATAAATTACAGACTAGATAATATGGAGAGTTTATTTCAGTGAAAATCTGTTCAAGTCACAATACGGCATTTTCAGCGGTTTCGTAGCTCTGCATTTGATGGGGACATGTGCGCCGGATTGCAGGAATTGGTACAATAAAAACTTAGAGTTAGATTTTAAAGATTAGTGTCAGGAAAAATGTGCCGCTTATAACCAAAATAAATACTAAAAGCGGAGATAAATTAAAGTGGCTTCAGCCATTTTGCAGCTTTATGGCTGCAGCTAAAGATTTCAGGAATGCTATTACATGAAGAAGCCATAAGTTCTCCCTCTCAGGACATCCATTGGTCCACAACAACAAATGCATCATAACAATAAGCGGCAGGATAGCGTGATTCATGCCACAAAGGGTGAACAGAAGGTTAACTAGTAATGTTATCTGGGTATAAAAATATCCACATACATCACAGAGACTGCTCTAACAGGCAAATTTCCTAATGAATCCCGACCTCTTTCACTGGATCAGTGGTACAAACAGTAACATATATATATGTATAACTTGCGGCCCTTCAAGCTCTATCTCTGGCCCTCCAGTGACCCAGGAGGAACATTACAGTTTATAAGTGATGTCACAACTGGTAACATAGCCTTATTGTTAGAATGCTGCTGAGGTGATATCACAATGGCTAATTTATATCATTAATATTTATGGCATATATAAAGTTTGGTGTAACAATTAATTCTTTGAATGCGAAAGAAAGGATTACAAAGTACAACAGAATATAATTCAATTCACCTTTTTGAGTGAGAAAGAGAAGCCTTCCTGGGAACTACACTGTGTACACTTCAAAAGAGTACTGGAATTTATATCTTGAAAATTATTTAAAGGAAAACTATAGCCCCAAAATGAATACTTAAGCAACAGATATTTTATATAAAATTAAGAGGCCTATTAAAGAATCTTACCAAACCTGAATATATATTTAAGTAAATATTGTTCTTTTACATCTCTTACCTTGAACCCCCATATTGTTATGGTCTCTGCTGCCTCAGAAATCATCTGAACAGAAATACTGCAGCTCTAACTCAAACAGGAAGAAGTGTTGAAGCAAAAGACAGAACTCTGTCTGTTAATTGGCTCATGTGACCGAACATGTATGGTTTGTTTGGGTGCACGGTGAATCATACGATCCATGGGGGCGGCCTTTAATTTTTAAAATGGCAATTTTCTATTTATGATTACCCAATAGCAGATACTACGTAAAAAGTATATCATTATGAAAATGGTTTATTTACATGAAGCAGGGTTTTACATATGAGCTGATTTATGCAATATATTTTTTTATAGAGACCTACATTGTTTGGGGGTATAGTTTCCCTTTAATTGCATTCATTGAATTAGTAGAAGTGACAAGGAGCCATAGTAGATACCATTTCCAGTATAGATTGTCTGGTATTTCGTAATAACACAGGATAGTTGGTTAATTCTTCACCCTAGGTGCTTTACATGGCTATAGGATGATGTAGTATGGGTGAAATTAGCTTCTTGGATACAAATGGTCAGCTATGGAGCTAAAGAATATAACCAGTGGCCACACTGTGTGTTTTTGAACAAAACAGAACCCAACGAATAGCAGCAATTCCAATTCAATCTGAATGGTGAGCTGTTTCTAGTGGTTTGTCCCCCTCAACTGGAGTGAGAAATCCCCCAAAATGCTAGAAATTGCCTATTGTTCCATTTTATCCTAATACTTATAAAGCAGAGCCACAAAGAAAGCCTCTGATTTTGCATATAATACCAAGAGACATGAATATCACGTAAAATAAATCCTTATAATACACAAGGGCCATAAATATTCTGTATATGCTTATAAATGGTGCTTATAGGTGTAAAAGTGGTCACATGATTCACTGAAACTTGTGTATTAAACAAATAACGCATCCCACTGTTGTAAAATATGAGGATACTAGAAGTCACTCAGAATTCCATGACCTATATACAGTAAATTGGTCCTCTGTGACTTATAACCTTATAATACACAAAAGCCATGAATATCTTGTAAATTATATCCTTATAAACGGTGAGTTCTTATGTCATCAGTTATAAACAGTGAGTTCTGATGTCATTTCTGTCACATGACTCACTGAAATTTGTGTGTTATAATAAATAAAGTACCCCCAGTTGTAAAATATGGGGATATTAGAAGTTACCTCGGAGTTCCATGACCTTCGGCCTCGTGTTTTTATAAGGTCATGAAACTCCTCGGTAACTTATGCTTATATTTTACTACAGGGGGTACTTTATTCACTATATATTTTACAATACATGATTCGCTTTATAAACAACAGTGACATCGCAAGTTATAATCAGTGCTCATTAACTGTCTAAAAACTGTATTATAAAAATTAATGTTCAGAAGCTACTTTGGTGTTGCATGACTTGTATGTGGCCATGGAACTATGATTTGCCATTTAAAGGGGACCTGTCGCCCTAAGAAATAATTTCAAATTCTTTTCTATCATGTTAGTTGAGCAAAATAAACTTTACTTACACTGTATTTATTATTTAAAATTTGTTTCCTTCTGTCTTGGAATTATACAATCACAGAAAGCAGGCAGCCAGCCATTTTGTGGACACGGTTATTAAGGGAAATTGTGTATCACCTCAAATCTTGTGTATGCACCAGAATGGGGGACCTAATGTCCATGTGCAGTGCCCTACACAATTATAGATCCTGAGGAGGGAAAGGGGAATGTGAGGAGAGCAGTGACATGTAGGAAGTGCTGAATGGAAAGTGAAAGTAATTGACTGCCCCTCCTCTATGCCACGGGCATAGAGACGGGGCAGGTAATATTTGATTGACAGTTTCGATATTTAAACACCTTTATAACAGGTATGGATGTTTTAATGAAAAAACTTTTTGTGGTTTCATATTTAATTTGCAAAGGACTTTCATTATGCAGCTTTTTATGTGTAGGTGACAAGTCCACTTTAATATACTAATATTTGACAGCAGGGGGTGCATTATTCACTATATAAACTTTTATATAGCCTATATACCTATGAATTGCAGTCCCAAGCTGAAAACATATGTTGGGATTTCTAGTTCAACAGATGGAAGACAGCAGTTGGGGGGGGGGGTAATGTTATAATAAAATAATGTCATATAAATCTGTGAAGCCCTTGGATAGACTTGGGTCCCCAAAAGCTCTTGGATGTCCACATTAACGGGAAATTGGAGAGCTCTGATATTAAGACTTTTGAAAATAAATTACTCAATTTCACAGACATCATGTAGGCAACAAGTTATACACACACAAAGAATACAGTGTTTTTGGTTTTTTTTTTAAAAAAAATATAATTATTTTCAATGTAGAAGTTGTTTTTGCACATAAAATGGTGACCACCAAAATGTATCCCTATCCCAAATAACTTGTGTGTTTCTCTAAAACAGTTTTACATTTTAGGGACTTGCAAAGCTATTCCCAGATTCATTGTGAAAGGCTCAAGCAGAGGACCCTGTCCTGGAATCTCTCAGTATACATTTTCTCGGAGAGAATAAAAAAAGAGCAAATAAATTCTTGCAATGTAAAAGTGGGAGGTGGCAGAGCATGATTCAATGTGACAAGGGGCACACTGATTTGGCTAAACATTCCTTAGGGCACTTTGTAAGGAGGATCAGCCGCATTATTCCCTTAATAGCCATGGCTAATGCAATAGCCCGGAGTGCTTTGTCCCAGGGAAAGGTATCAGCTGCAGGTCAGAAGGTAACATACTGTTTACACGATTATTTCCTAAAGCACTTATCTAGCATTCGGTGTGAAAGTTGACTTTACTTTTTGTAAGGAGCCCTAAAGAATTGAAGGAATGGGAAAAATTAGCCACACTGAATTGGACCTGAATGGGTTGAGGTGGGAGGTCTTTGAAAGCCCCTGTGTGGCTCTCAGCGGGATACCTTATTAGTCGCGTCATTGCAGTTCATTCAAGCAAACCACAACAGTGTCACCAACATTCCCACACAAAGAAAAGTTCTTCACACAGTCTATAAACATGCTTTCTATGGCCAATTCATCCTGCCTTGACACAGCTCAAAAAGTTCACTCTCTCTTTTTAAACACAGTAAAAAAAAAAAGACAAATAAGCAAGAACTATGCATGGACGATTTTCACAGAGCAAGAGCACAAGCAACCTGCAAGACAGGAAAAAAAAGGAGGGAAAGGAAGGGAATTTTCTGAACAATGAATAATACAATGTTATGTTTTTTGTAAAAAATTAGAAAAAGGCCATTCTTATATACAGAATTTCAAATGGGAGTGTGAAAGGTAACTACACTGAGGAGACGTTTAGAAGATTTTTTTTTGGTTAGTAGTAAACATTTGTGAACCAAGGAAATAAATAATTCTCAGACATGGCTGCCTCTGTGGAAAGTCAGCAATGCCAATTTGCAAGGTCTCAAGGGTTGCCCAGCAACAGCAATCTACTAGGACACAGTTTGGGGGCTTTGTAATTGGATAGTGGGGTTGTCGCCTTGTTTTCAGAAGAAATTTAGTTGGTTGGTTTTAACTGGACGTTCAAATCTATTTCCCCATCATTTGTGATGGTTCACACGGACTTAAAATGAAAACAATAAATAAGTGAAGTGTCACATTTTCACAGCTTTTATCTGGCAGTGTATATAAACACATCACAACTGACCGCTGTAAGCTAAGGGCACGGACACACATGCGGTTCTTGGAGTGGAAAAGCCAACCACCACATAAATAAGATAACTAAGGTTGTCACCTGTCTGGTGGTCCCAGTATTTTGAAGGTCTGCCCGGGACAAAACTTCCTGCCCGGTTTTCCAATCGCCACATCATAGCCCCGCCCCTGATGTTAAGACCCCACCCTCTATGATACGGCCACGCCCCCTGCCCTGTCTCCTAACTTTAACCTAGTGTGCCATTGCCTAAGCTTGAAATCGTTAGCATATTTACCTGGTGGTCGGCTCTTTTAAAAATCACGCCACCTTTCTGGGCGGTAAAAGCGCAGGTGTGTTCACAGCCTAAAAAATCCAGTTAAACAGTGCCTCCTATAATCCCACTGGTGTTTGAGACAGATCAGTGCCTGTGGCCTTATTTTCTCTTTTAAAGGAGAAGGAAAGGCTGTGTGCACTTGGGGTGCCAAATGTTAGGCACCCCCAAGTGATTGTGTTGATTTACCTGAAACCCCGGGCCGGTGCTCCTAGCAGCAGAAAACTGCACCAGCCCGGAGTTATACCAGTGAGCACCACGGAGAGATCTTCTTCCTGCTTCCTCTTACGTTGTGCCAAACTAAAATGCCGGCTATTTCGTTCTACTGCACATGCGTTTCCCCTGGGGAAATTCGAAGCAAGAAGAAGTCGTAAGAGGATCGCTCCATGGTGCTCACTGGTATAACCCCGGGCTGGTGCAGTTTTCTTCTGATAGGAGCACCGGCCCGGGGTTTCAGGTAAGTCAATAGAATCACTTGGAGGTGCCTAACATTTGGCACCCCCAAGTGCAAACAGCCTTTCCTTCTCCTTTAAACATTGCAGGTCTCTGCAGAAAATAAAAACACTCATAGAAATAAAGCCTTTTAAATAAAAATCTATTTTTATTACACTGCCACTGGCTAAACACAAAAACCAAGTGCATGCATACAATGAATGGACAGAGTTGTGTACACTTCCTGTTACAGGGAGAACCTGCATTATTTCCTGTCAGGTGATCAGTGAGTGGCTCACAGAACATCACAAAATGGTGGCTGAAGGCAAAAGATGTAAAAGGGGCATATTTACCGATATTTAAATGCCAATTTCATAAGATTGTTTAATAAGTAAATTATTAAGATATAAATGACCTGATTGTTAAGTTTATGTGGAGTCCATTTTGTAAAATTTCATGAAACTTGCCTCAATTCGTGGTGAATTGAGGCAAGTTTCATGAACTTACAAAATGGACTCCATATGAGCTTAATAATCAGGTCATTTATATCTTAATTGACTTATTACATCACTCCCGCAATACCATTCCTGGAGTTTTGTTTAGATAATACCAGTGGAAGTAGAAATTGGCAGCAATTTTCCTCATTATTTGGCAATAATTCTGTTTCAACTATTTAGCAAACCTTGCAACACAAGTTACGCAGCAATGATGTGATAGTTGGCAATAATATATGTGTGTGCCGAAAAAACCCCAAAACACAATAAACAAAAGTTATTTAGTAAACTAATGCGGCATGTTTTCTGGTGAAAGCCATTATTCTGGTCTATCACATTTAGTAAACAGACATCCTAGTTCTTCTGAAATGCCTGAGAGTTATTCCATTCATATATTATACAATGTAGATTTGCAACAGGGGGGATGTTATTGTTATTTTCCTTTTTTTGATTCCTATTATAAATATATATATATATATATATATATATATATATATATATATATATATATATATATATATATATATATATATATATATATATATATATATATATATATATATATATATATATATATTATTAAGAATTCCAAAAAAAATACTGAAAATAAGAATTTAAAACAAATGACAGTGCTTCAGTTGGGTGGTTGGGAAAAAAAGAGCTTGAACCAAATATTTAAGGAGAGATTCAGATGGCTAAGTCTTTAATCCTGTTTGTTTTTGCTTCTCAGGGCCTTTGAACCAGAAGCGTCCATTTAAATATGAATCTTCCTAAAATTCTAGGGCTTGATTGTTGGGAGTCAGGTCACTTAGCATAGTGTCAGATCAGCAAGGTGCAGAGAGGGTTGCGCAAAGTCAGACAATAAGGATTTTTGCATTCCAGCTATGTGCAAAGTATCACTGGAACACCCAGCTGGCCACTCTGACAACAAAGAAGACTTTCACTAGCCAAAGTAACTAGGAAGTAAAGGTCACCTGAAGGTTACTGGACCAAGCCCTGTCCCAGCAATAATTAAGTTTGTAAATACATTACTTTTGTATACATTATACTTCATATACTGTGACAACAGTTGAAGTTCAGGCACTTTTAAAGGGGAACTCCAGTCACCTGAAAAAAATAATTCTTAGCAACTTTCCAATATGCATGAAACATTTTCAATATCTTTATATTGTAATTGTAATTTAAAGCAGTATAGCAGAAGGCAGTTCTCCTCCAGGGCTTTTTATCAGTTGGCTCCTGCTACTTAGTTTCATGAGTCAGAAGCAAGCCTGCAGCACAAAACAGATATCGGGTGGAGTTCCTCCTTAAAGGGATCCGGTCATCGGAAAACTATGTTTTTTTTCAAAATGCATCAGTTAATAGTGCTACTCCAGCAGAATTCGGCACTGAAATCCATTTCTCAAAAGAGCAAACAGATTTTTTTTTTTATATTCAATTTTGAAATCTGACATGGGGCTAGACATTTTGTCAATTTCCCAGCTGCCCCCACTCATGTGACTTGTGCCTGCACTTTAGGAGAGAAATGCTTTCTGGCAGGCTGCTGTTTTTCCTTCTCAATGTAACTAAATGTGTCTTAGTGGGACATGGGTTTTTACTATTGAGTGCTGTTCTTAGATCTACCAGGCAGCTGTTATCTTGTGTTAGGGAGCTGCTATCTGGTTACCTTCCCATTGTTCTTTTGTTTGGCTGCTGGGGGGGGGGTGGAGGGGGGTGATATCACTCTAACTTGCAGTACAGCAGTAAAGAGTGATTGAATTTTATCAGAGCACAAGTCACATGACTTGGGGCAACTGGGAAATTGAAAAAATGTCTAGCCCCATGCCAGATTTCAAAATTGAATATAGAAAAAAAAAAATCTGTTTGCTCTTTTGAGAAATGGATTTCCGTGCAGAATTCTGCAGGAGCAGCACTATTAACGGATTCATCTTGAAAATCTTTTTCTCCATGTCCATTTAGTGCTCCATTAATAGGAACACTAAATGGAACATTATTCGCTGCCAATTAATAGGTCTTTTCATGTAACATAGTAACATAGTAAGTAAGGCTGAAAAAAGACACACGTCCATCAAGTTCAACCTTTTAGTTTTTTTTTTAATCTGCCTAACTGCTTAGTTGATCCAGAGGAAGGCAAAAAACCCATGTCATATCAAAGCATTCAGTGACACTGTGCAAAAATCCAAAATAGACAAATTTAATTCATGGATTAACAGAGCCCATTCTTACCAGGAGTGCACTGAAAGCAATTAATTTGTTCACCTTTCATTAATATGATGAAGAGAGGGATAATCTCAAGTTGTGATTTTCATTTTTATGACTTGGGGTTTTTGAGTTATTTTGATTTCTACTCAGCAGCTTTCAATAATCCAGTTGCTAGAGCCCAATTTACCCTAGCAACCATGCACTGATTTGAATTTGAAGAGACTGGAATATAAATAGGAGAAGGGCCTGAATACAAAGATAAGTAATAAAAAGTAGCAATAACAATACATTTGTAGCTTTACAAAGCATTTGTTTTTTTTTGTTTTTTTAAAATTGGGTTAATGTCCTTCATTTGAGAATTGAAAAGAGTCAGAAGAAAACGGAAAATAATTAAAAAAAACTACAAAAAAATAAATAATGAAGACCAATTGAAACGTTGCTTAGAATCGGCAACTAGATAACATACTAAAGTTAACTGAAAGGTGAACCACCCTTTTAAAGTGTAGCTCATCCAGAAACATATTTTCCACTATTTTCTTACCCCGTTGTCAAGTATTTTACCTTCCCTTAAAAAGCAGCCTTTTTATGTCTCTTTGTTTTGTTTTTTTGTGCTAAATATGGCTCAAACAAATCAGTATCAGCAGCAGCCGAGCCTGAGGATGATGGGAGATGTAATTTAAAAGATGGAAGGGTAACACCTATGGCTCTCTTGTTGTTCCTAAGTCTCAAATTGTACCATTTTTTGACTGCCAATGGCTATCGTGGGATGCTGGGAGATGTATTCCTTTCAGGAAAATCACAGCTTTTGATCTCAGCATCTCCGAACCTGTCTGCAAGTTTAATGTGTACACATAAGTGCTCCTGTTGAAAAGCTTACTTATTCCAGGTTTTATAGTGACTCCTAGTGGAAACCATAGATATGCTTTTTTATTAAAACAAAATTATATATATATATATATATATATATATATATATATATATATATATATATATATATATATATATATATTACACAAAAGCCATGAATAGCTTTATATCCTTATAAATGGTGACTAGTGATGTCATCAGTTATAAATGGTGAGTAGTGATGTAACTTTTGTCACGACTCACTAAAGCTTGTGTATTATAATAAATAAAGTACCCCTTTTTGGAAAATATGAGGATATTAGAAGTAACCTCGGCGTTCGGCCTCGTGCTTTTATATGGTCATAGAACTCCTCTGTGACTTATAATATCCTTAAATTTTACAATATGGGGTACTTTATTCACTATATAAAATACGCCCAATTACAAGAACAGAACTATTTTACTAGTCGCATATTCCCATTTTATGGTGGTGCTTTTGGGAATGGCAGATGCAGCCCTGGCTTTGGGTTTATCAGTCAAGTTCATTAACATTACACTCAAAATAACTCAATGGAATCAGTTCTTCATAAGAAAAGGTCAGCTGATGGTACAGCTATAATCACAGAAAAAAATTAAAGGTCACATTGACCTAAAACATAGCTTTCAGGTCTCCAATGCTGCACATTTGACACAGAGGAGGATCTGTAAATCGCCGGCGGTATGGCAATAGGAGTGCTTCATTTTCCGAAGTTGCCTCCCAAGAAAACTTCGGAAAACGAGTGCTATCCTGCCGGCGATTTAGATTCTAGCCGACAGGAGGCAATTCAGGGAGAGTAGTTGCTCCAAAGAAGAGGCGATTTATCGCTGGGTGATGAAATCTCCCTAAATCTGAGTGTGTCTCTGCCCTAAAAGGTTCTCCACTTAAGTCACAGATAATAAATTAGTGTATTAAGTACAAGTCACCCTATATGTACAGTATGTTACAATCAACACTGTGCTGATAGCTGAAAGGAACATGCGTGCCACAAGCCAATTTGATCATGGCTACTAACAGGCACACTCCTGGTCAACGATCTGTGCCAGGGAGAGGACATGAAGAGGAAGACCATGACACCACAAATGACTCTGTACATCTCTGCCTTAGGAAGGCTTGTAAGAGGTGGGAGCCAGGCTTGTAGAGGTTCAGGATGAGAACTAAACCCACTTAGGCACCTCCCCTTCCTGTATAAGGTTGCTATGTTGGCTAAGTGGATTATGTTCTTCAAGAGAAGTTTAGCTACACAGTGATAAACTGCAGGATCAGACAACTATCCATAATTCTATCCATACATCTGCTTGGAGCATGATTTGGCCAGACACAATGGACACCTTTAGGAGAGAAATGTGTTCCTATTTTGCACTGGATATTCTGATATAAAAGTTTAAGTCGATTAAAAACATGAAACTATTTCCACTGGTTGAAGCTTCAAATGAGAAGACGAAAGTTTTTGTCAAGAGAAGAAGGTAAATAATTTGGCACTTTAGTGGGTTTGCTGGGCTACCTGACAAAGTACTCTGTCCATTTTTAATTTTCAGCCTCGCCGGTTGGTGGAAAAATAATGGTCCAGTTATTAAATGAATGGCCTTGTCTAACGCTATTTAGGTGAAAAAGGAAAACCCTTTCAACTTAATATACTTAATTCAGGAGGGGGAAAATCATGGCAAGAGATAGAACATCTCATTTTCCTGAGAGTAAGAGATGTGACTTTTTAGGTATGTCTGGTATTCTTAATATTGAAATTACATTCGTATCCAACCCAGATGTCACTGCTAACATATAACATATAGTGAGGTACTAGACACTGGCAGCTCAGGCAGAAATACGATTGCCCTAATTCAGGTCAGGTGTGTACAAACTAACATTAGTGCCCAGGTAAATGCTATTGTAGAAGTGCAAGGGTCCTAATAAAAAACATTTTATCTCATACGCTCACCAAAACGGCTTACCCATGATTATTAGCATATCAAAGCACTCCAATAAACTCAGTGGGGCTCATTTATAAACAATGTCAAATTTGCACCTGGGCAGTAACCCATGGCAACCAATCAGATGACTGCTTTCACTGTTCAACCTGCAGCTAATCTCTGATTGGTCTCTATGGGTTACTGCCCAGGTGCAAATATACCCATTGTTTATAAAAGAACCCCCCCCCCGGTTCACCACTAGCAAGGTGCTATACCCTAAAATGTCTATGAATCTGTTAAGGATTTGGTCCATGCCCACTCTCCTTTGCCCAGTTTTAATACCAATGGAATCGAAGGAGAAAGAGGGGTAAAGCATAGTAAAGAAAGGGAGGGGTACCATGTTGATATTTATTTCCTGCACATGGTAAAGAGGGTTTGGGGTGATATGGTAATACTACAACACCTGACAGGGAGCGAAGCCTGGCCTAGTGGCATAAAATGTAAATTTGGTCCTGGGCTAACGTGAACCCAAGAAGACTGAAATCCTATGATTTACCAAGACGTTAAAGTAACCTATTAGCAGAAAACCGACCGTTTCTGTGCAAGTAAAGTTTCTAATGCTAACGGACTCCTGCTGTACAAATATGGCAGCCCCTTCACAGACGAACACAGGGAGTCAGATAGGTTATGAAAAAGCAATGGGCAAGTCAATTTTATGGTAGATCTTTTTAGGGAGCCCTGCATGATCTCAGGCACACCAAATCCTCGTTAGTCCCTCCAGGACAGCTTGAGTGAGTCGGTGCTCTGTTATAGTAGATAATAATGGGCCAACATCACTAAAAGTAGACCTCACATTAGTAAAGTATGGGCACTCCTGCCTTAGAGAGAACATTGTCTATAAGGGGTACAAGGGATATATTGTTTCAATCCTATGGTAAAAGAAGTCCTCCTCTAGGGTGGGCATCTGTATGTCCATGTCCTGCTCCAAAACAACTAAACCACAAAAGGTAACTGTGAGGAGTTGACATTTACATGACATTATGACATGAATTGCGCAGTCATTGTTGATGAGAACATGGACTGATAAAGCAAAGGGGCTCCTGATAGGAGAAGGGGGGGGGGGAGAAAAGTGACAAAGACCTCCATAGGCAGAAAAGGTCAAGGATCTTTGATGGGTTCTCTACAATGGTCTTTAAGGGTGATGTCATGTGCACGTGCTCTGGTATCACCGGACACTAAACTGAATAAATCCTTTGCATTGGGCATGCAGTGACCCCTAAAATTTGCTCCCACAACCATGAACACAAAGGCAAAATAGCCAAGCACTCACGTATACTATATCTATCTATCTATCTATCTATCTATCTATCTATCTATCTATCTATCTATCTATCTATCTATCTATCTATCTATCTATCTATCTATCTATCTATCTATCTATGGGAATCACTGGCAGTGTGTTGGGAGGATCCTGGGGTTTTTGTAGATAACAAGTTGTCTAATTCTGGGCAGTGTCATTCTGTGGCCACTAAAGCAAATAAAATTCTCTCTTGCATAAAAAAAGGCATTAACTCAAGGGATGAAAACATAATTATGCCTCTTTATAGGTCCCTGGTGAGGCCTCATCTGGAGTATGCAGTGCAGTTTTGGACTCCAGTCCTTAAGAGGGATATAAATGAGCTGGAGAGAGTGCAGAGACTAAGTGCAACTAAACTGGTTAGAGGGACGGAAGACTTAAATTATGAGGGGAGACTGTCAAGGTTGGGGTTGTTTTCTCTGGAAAAAAGGCGCTTGCGAGGGGACATGATTAGACTTTACAAGTACATTAGAGGACATTATAGACAAATAGCAGGGGACCTTTTTACCCATAAAGTGGATCACGTACCAGAGGCCTCCCCTTTAGACTAGAAGAAAAGAACTTTCATTTGAAGCAACGTAGGGGGTTCTTCACAGTCAGGACAGTGAGGTTGTGGAATGCACTGCCGGGTGATGTTGTGATGCTGATTCAGTTAATGACTATAAGAATGGCTTGGATGATTTCTTGGACAGACATAATATCAAAGGCTATTGTGATACTAAACTCTATAAGACTTTTGTCTTTTTTCAACCCGATTTAACTATGTAACTATGTAACTGAAGTGAATGATACTTCTGGAATACAAAGACTTAACATGTGTTTGATGTAAAACCTGAACCACTAAAGTGTTGCTATAACTTGCTCATTCTGTTGAACCCAAGGACAGGAACTGGCGTTTGCTTCCGACTGTACACCAGCTCTGTGCCAGTGTTGTAGCTTTGAAATTCTTGACCTCAGCTCTCTCCAGACACAAGGGTAACAGACAAGACAAAACCACACTCCAATGCATGTGCTCTGTCACTTTAAGAGGGGGTTGCTCTATGCATCAAAAGTAATGAAATGAAAGTAATAAAAAATGTTAAGATTTATTGCCTAGGCCCCCTCTTCCGTGATGTGTATGGCTAGGTTTTATCAGGGCAAAAGTCACCATTTAATTCAGTTTAACCAGCAACTATATTAGAAATGCTTTAAACATCTGCGATTTCTTAGGGATTTTCAAGCATATTTTTAAAACAAAGGCATGTGTTTAGTATGGTATTATCCGTGAGCATTTAGGGCATAGACACACGCTCAGATTTGTAGGGATTAGTCGCCCAGCGACAAATCTCCTCTTCTTTGGGATGACTGAACTGCCAAAAAGAATATAAATCGCCGGTGGGATTATCGCTGGGCGACTAAATCTGAGTTTCAACCACCAATTTTAAAGGACAAACATAACCCATCATATAAAAGGGTTAACTGCCAGGGTTGGACTGGGCTGATCCCTGCCGGTGCTCCCCCAAACCGCTGATCTCCCACCCCTGACCCGCTGAAGGTAAGTTTAATTTACGTACGCTCGGGGGAGGGCAGGTGGACCCTGTAAAGGGCTGTAGGGGGTGTGGAGGAGTGGCGGGGCTCCTGTGGCGGCAACCACGATGGACCCTGAACACACCAGTCCAACCCTACTGTTCTGTCCCACTTATAGTAGCCATATGCCATGGACAACATAGCCTCTATAGCTACCCTTTCTGGGTTCTAACAGCACAATCGTCCTGTCCTTTATTTCTTGGCTGTAGAGCACAATGCTCCACTATGAAATCCGTGTAAAAAAAAAAACAAACAAAAAAAAAAAACGGTATTCACTCCTTGTACTGTAAAAGGAATAATTAAAAAATATCCTTAAAACAAGCTGTAGTTGCTACAAAAATATATCACTTTTTAGGGCAAAGAGAACCACAAAGCTGAACTACAAAACCAAATTCACCTACATATACATATATATATATATATATATATATATATATATATATATATATATATATATATATATATATATATATATATATATATATATATATACACACAGCACTGCTATAACATACACAGTATAGAACAGTCACCTCGTGCCAAGTGATCACCTTTAACCCAATACACACATAATAAAACCATGCCTTAGTATTGAACATGTGCACCCTGTTCTGCGCTTTATTATAAAACATGTCATAAGAATCAATGGAAATCTATAAATGATCTGTTAAGTTGTTTGTGCAGACCTTTGTGCAGCATCATTATTGGGCTGGATATATGAATTTGAGGAACTGATAAAGCAGTCCCAGTAATATTCTGATTATAGTGTATATTTTGCAACACTCGGGCATGTGCAGCCTTTCAGGGTTATCCCTTTTTAGCCTTAGACCATGTATATACAGGTATGGGACTAGTGATCCAGAATGTTTGGGACCTGGGGTATTTCAGATAAGGGATCTTTCTGTAATTTGGATCTTCATACCATAAGCCTATTAGAAAATAATTGAAACATTAAATAAACCCCATAGGCTGGTTTTGCTTCTAATAAGGATTCATTATATCTTAGTTTGGATCAAGTACAAGCTACTGTTATCTAATTACAGAGTATAAGGAATTCAATGTTATAAATATGGATTATTTGAGTATAATGAAGTCTATGGGAGCTTTCTGGATAATGGATCCCATTCCTGTTCTCTTTCAGCCTGGGTTCATCCCATAGACATGGAAACATACAGAGAATGTTCATATTCGTACTAGCCAAGAAAGGCCCCTACTGTATATTATACTGTATGTATAAATAAGAATTACAAGGAAATAGTCTTTATTTCCAATTCAGAAATTGACTGATGTAGCTCAGGGGTGTCCAGACTTTATTAATGCGCCACTTTTACTGCCATCTGAACCATCAATAGCTACTTCTGTAACAGCATTGTCATGTTTTTGTTACGTGGAAATGATTCATTATATTTATGAGATAACACATAATACGCTATATAGGGCAGAGACACAGGTGGAGATTCGGGGAGATTAGTCGCCCAGAGACAAATCGCCTTTTCTTCGTATGACGAATCTCCCTTAAAAAAGCCTTCCCGCCAGCTAGAATAGAAATCGCCGGTGGTGGTGATTTTGATCTTCAGATGGAGATCAATCCATCTCAGTTGCAGGGCACTGTTAATCTATCTTTTGGGCATCCCTGGTTTAATGGTTTATTCTAAAGCTTCCTACATTGGCATTTACATCATCTGATTGCTAGGGTCCACTTACCCTGGCATCCTATGCTTAGATTAAACGAGAGACTAGTAGCTGAAAAGCAGAGCAAGTGTATCGGTTGTCCCCTCCTATTAGATTGTAAACTATTGTGGGAAGTGCCCTTGTTAGCTTTATTGGTTGTCAGTAAAGGGCTCTTTAGAATATACTGGAGCTTTATCAATGGATGCTAGAATATTATGCCAACTGTTTAACAGCTGACTATGAAGATTTTCATTAGATTTTCATTTTTAGATTGACCTATACTAGATGTTTAACAGCTGCTTTTGCAGTGTCAGCTTCTTTATAAGGAAAGCTTGGAACTGTTTCTGGGGCCGTTTAAAGGAGAACTAAAGCCTAAAAATTAATATGGCTAAACATGCCATATTTTATATACTGAACGTATTGCATCAGCCTTAAGTTTCAGCTTGTCAATAGCAGCAATGATCCAGGACTTCAAACTTGTCACAGGGGGTCACCATCTTGGAAAGTGTCTGTGACACTCACATGCTCAGTGGGCTCTGATTGGCTGTTGAGAAGCTAAGCTTAGGGCTCGTCACTAATTATCCAGCAGAAAATGAGCTTCCCCTGTAATATAAGCTGATGCTACAGGTTTGCTGATTATTAAATTCTGATGCTAATTGCACTGGTTTCTGTGCTGCCATGTAGTAATTATCTGTATTAATTACTAATCAGCCTTATATTGTGACATTTCTATTCTATGTGTACTGTATATTGTGAGTGGGTCCCTAAGCTCAGTAAGTGACAGCAGCACAGAGCATGTGCAGTGAATCAGCAGAAAAGATTGGGAGCTACTGGGGCATCTTTGGAGACACAGATCTTTACTGCTAAAGGGCTGTGGTTGCCTTGGGCTGGTACATAAGGTCAAAACATCATGTACAACATTTCTAGCTACTTCTTTAGTTAAACTTTAGTTCTCCTTTAAAGAATAGGGCCCAGGCCTGTTACAAACCTGCCTGGGCTCCATTTGTCAGGTAAGAGGTGTATACATAGGGTGCATATTCAACACCAGCAGTTGCATTTGCAATAAACATACCAGAGACTGAAACACGGAAGAGTTAATCTGGTTAAAGGGCATAATCCACAAGTGTTTAAAAATCCTTCCCCGTACACCACATCTTCTGAATCATACTTGCAAACCGATTCTGCTGCCGTTATGCTCCCGTTTTGATACACAACTATGATTTCTATTAGAACAATACACACTTTGCAATGCAAAGCTCCGGCCTTGACATGTTCATTATAAATTACTGCATTTAGACGATATGAAGAAAACCACAGAGGCCATTCGTTTTCATTTTCTTCTAATCTAATAGTATGAAATCAAGTTGCATTAGCATTTATGGATTTCTCTTTCGTTTGAACCATAAAAAAACTCAACTGGAGAAACTTAGACATTTTCCTGCTCATTCTCTTCAGATCATCAGTAGAAGTCAGTTACGGCACAATCATCTGACTACCGGCGCGCGTGTTCTGTACAGTGTAGCCAGGTTTCATTTCTTGTTTTTAAAATTAATTCTAAACCCTGAAACTTAAACAACAATTAAGTCTAAAACCTTCATACTATATCAACTAGAATACTAATGTTACCAATGCCTTTTGCGTTCAAGCCGATTCCCACCTAGAAACCCATGATCGGCACTCTAACTCTCAGGGCAGTTAATTCAATAAATTGTAGCACATAAAAAGTAATTTTTTCTGTGTTTTTAGCAGACTCAAAGCTAGTACTCCACATTGTGGAAGCACCCCTTATCTGGAAAACTGTACCTGTGTCATTGCATTTAATAAGTAGAAGGAACAACATAGTTTTCCATCTTTGATTTTGTTTGGTACATGCCACAGGGGGTCACCATCTTGGAAAGTGTCTGTGACACTCACATGCTCAGTGGGCTCTGATTGGCTGTTGAGAAGCTAAGCTTAGGGCTCGTCACTAATTATCCAGCAGAAAATGAGCTTCCCTGGCTGTAATATAAGCTGATGCTACAGGTTTGCTGATTATTAAATTCTGATGCTAATTGCACTGGTTTCTGTGCTGCCATGTAGTAATTATCTGTATTAATTACTAATCAGCCTTATATTGTGACATTTCTATTCTATGTGTACTGTATATTGTGAGTGGCTCCCTAAGCTCAGTAAGTGACAGCAGCACAGAGCATGTGCAGTGAATCAGCAGAAAAGAAGATGGGGAGCTACTGGGGCATCTTTGGAGACACAGATCTTTACTGCTAAAGGGATGTGGTTGCCTTCGGCTGACACAGAAACATAAAACATCATGTACAACATTTTTACCTACTTCTTTAGTTATGCTTTAGTTTTCTTTTAAGTCTGTTGTATCTAGTGATGAGCAAATTTATTCGACAGACATTGATTCACAGTAAAAATTTGTGGGAGAACAAATTCACTTATGACAAAAAAGTTGCATGTGTAAACTGTTGTGAGTCAAAAATCATTTTGACGCCAATTGACTTTGATGCATTTGGACAAAATAGTCCCACGTATAAAAATTGTCGTGCGCATAAAAATCGACGCGCATAAAAATTATTTTGGCGCCCATTGACTTTAGTGCATTTAGACAAAAACATTTGCGCATGTAAAATTTGTTGCACGTCAACATGATTTTGACGCCCATTGACTTCAATGTGTTTCTCAAAATTTTCACCATTTCATGAAATGTGAACCACATTTTAATGTAAAAAAAAAATGTAGGGAGCAACAAAAGCATGTAGAAAGTCCTGGGGGTGCCTAATAAGGATTGTGATTGGCTATTTTATAGCCCCTATGTGGACTGACAGCCTACAAGAGGTTCTGTTTGGCAGTACAACTGGTTTTTATCCAACCAAAATTTGCCTCCAAGCCTAAAATTAAAAAAATAAGCACCTGCTTTGAGGCCACTGGGAGCAACATCCAAGGGGTTGGTGAGAAACATGTTGCAAAAGAGCCACTGGTTGGGGATCACTGACATAAAGGATATGCAAAAGGATCTGTACAGTAAGCATCCCACCCCTTTAGTCATCACAAAGAGAACAACACAAAGGTAACTTAACTAGGAGGGAGAGTCTGACTAAATAGCCTCTCCTCCCACAGCTGCTTTACATATTGTAATGAAAGGCGCAATGTAGACATGCGTCCAAAATGAGCCAATAAACAGTGTGTGTCCTGAAATAAAACAAAAACAATCTATAGTTTATATTTCTAACAAATTGTGGGAGAAGGCAGTTAATCACCCCAATAAAACACAAGTATGGCTCATTTATAAATACTGGGCAAATATGTACCTGGGCAGAAAACCATAGCAACCAATCACTGATTAGCTTTTTTTTCAGCTAGCTGTAACAGTGGAAACAAACATTTGATTGGTTACTGTCCAGGTGCACAATTACCCAGTGTTCATAGATAAGGGTCTTTTTTTTATATACAAAGTCAATTACATCTCATGAAACTCTCTCTTCTGAATTGGAATGTTCCATTAGCACTACTGAAAAAGAAAAGGACAGATAATCTGGATTTCTAAATCGACCCTTTTGCCAGATGTTTGTTCCATTGCAAGGAGTGACGTCACAATAGGCAGATGCCCTAATATATATCATGTCTTCCATAGCCCAGTCCTTTAAGAGATATTCACAGAAGTGGATTTGGCAGGAAAAAAAAGAATGTTGGCGCTGGCTGGTCGTCCGAGTCTCTGGAATGACGCAGTTCGTGGGGACGAAGCCTGCTCTTGCTTCGAAACTATGTGGCTTTTCATTCCGCCATTCAACTCTGGATTTCTGGGAAAAGCCCAAAGAGAAACACTGAGCAAGGAGGCGCCTTTGAGAAGAGCTGACAGATGACTAATGAGGATCCATAAAATGACAATGAATAGCTGTGTGAGGACCGTGCATCACATCGCTTCTCCCTGGGAAACTAATTGCTCTGAATTGTTCCACGTAACATTATTTTTCTGGCAATCACGCCGCCTCAATGCCCAAAATGAGCGTGAAACAAGTCTTTTGACTGGACATAAAAGTTAAATGTTCCAATGCTGATTAAATTAACTTCGGTGATGGGACAATGGACTATATTTGTGAGAAAATAATGAAGGTCGCAAAGGGGACTTTATGCCAAGATTTCACAGTTGTTATGTTACAAAATGTTCCCTGTTGTTCCAGGGCAGGAGAATGATTCCAAAGGAAAGTGTACGGCTCCACGTAGTCTTGGGCCCCCAGCCTCAGAGGGGCCCCTATGTCTCCATACATGACACTGCATAACAAATTCAGGCGTGGGTTAACTTCAACCAATAGCATCCTGCTGGTGTCATAGTAATGACCTCACAGTGTATTATGATTGTAGTCTGTCTATGGCCAGTTAAAGGAGAACCTAGAAATTAATATGGCTTAAAATTGCTTACTTTATATAGTGAACTTATTGCACGAGGCTAAAGTTTCAGCTTGTCAATAGCAGCAATGATCCAGGACTTCAAACTTGTCACAGGGGGTCACCATCTTGGAAAGTGTCTGTGACACTCACATGCTCAGTGGGCTCTGATTGGCTGTTGAGAAGCTAAGCTTAGGGCTCGTCACTAATTATCCAGCAGAAAATGAGCTTCCCTGGCTGTAATATGAGCTGATGCTACAGGTTTGCTGATTATTAAATTCTGATGCTAATTGCACTGGTTTCTGTGCTGCCATGTAGTAATTATCTGTATTAATTACTAATCAGCCTTATATTGTGACATTTCTATTCTATGTGTACTGTATATTGTGAGTGGGTCCCTAAGCTCAGTAAGTGACAGCAGCACAGAGCAACAACGTTTCAGGCCGTGCGGCCTTTTATCAAGCTTGATAAAAGGCCGCACGGCCTGAAACACTGCTGTAATTCCAATGCACCAATAAAGGCTTTTTTATTCAGAACAAATTTAGGTGCTGTTCTAACTTTTCTGCTAATATTGTCAGTGGAAAATGGCCATTGGAAACGTGCACCAACATAAAGAAAAAAGGTGATGTTCGTGCTGACTACGTGTTTGCTGTGACACATGGCAGCAGCTTGGGGGTTAAATGCTTTCCTAAATACATCATCACACTGTTTTGGTGCTGTTATGGACAAAGCCAAAGCCAAGGCAAGCTACTGTATATGTCAACCCCAAATTAATTAGCAAACATGCAAATATATATTCAGCTGTGCACTTAGTTACAGATCTGCAGGAAAATAAATACAAGCCACTGATGATAAATAAATAAGAATAACATTTTGATTTTTTTCCCCCCCGTTTGTGGTTTTTAGTACCAGCATATGCACACTTGCTTCTATTCCCTTTGGAAATGTAGAAACAGGTCAAATCTATTGACAAGGGTTCTCCTGCTTACCTACAGGAATACATCAAAATCCTCCAAATGGTTCTTCTGAGGCTACATGTTTCTACAGTTCAAAAATCCAACAGTTTTCTTCCCGTAATAATAATAATAAAAAAATCTTCTTTAAACATAACCTCAAATGATAGATACTGCTAGATTCATTCTCATTATTCTGGCAGTTGTTTTGTTGGTTACACAAATAGGCTCATTTTGCAGTTACTCACTCAGTCACTTAAATCAGTGTCTGCCCAGTGGATCTTGCAATCTAACTTTCCAACTATGAACTCATGCAATCACTAGGGTTGATTTCATCAGTAACCAATGATCAGGTCCCTGTTTTTTAGAGTGTGGGACAATAGTTGAGCACCTGAAAGAAACATACAAGCTCCAGGCATACTGTGCACTCAGCTGGGGGTAGAACCCAAAACCCTAGTACTGTGAGGAAGCACTTCTAGCAGGGACGGCCTTAGGCCTATTGGACCAATTGGGCCCAATAGGGCCCCACACCTCTGGGGGCCCCGCACCACAGGGCAGCACAGATAATATTTCCCTCAGCACATGATGCTGCCTGGTCTGCCCCCAACTTTGAGAGTCCAGCCCATTCCCAAACCCATAGGTCCAGCCAACCCCCAACTCTGATAAGCCAGCCTATCCCCCAACTCCATAGGTCTAGCCTGCCCCCAACTCCATAGGTCTTGCCTGCCCCCAACTCTCATAGGCCCAGCTTTCCTCCAACCTTGATAGGCCCTGCCTGCCCCCAATCCAACCAAGCCTGCTCCCAAGCTGAATCGGCCCAGCCTGCCCCAAACTAATTGGCCCAGTCCACTCTCCTATTTCCTCCCTCTCTCTCTTACCCTGTGTGCCCCTATTATGTGCCCCTATTTCATCCCTCTCACTCTCTTACCTTGTCTGCCCCTTTCCTTTCTATTTTGTGCCTGTATGCCCTTATTTTCCTAAATACTTGGTGTGTCAGTAGCCAGCAACACTTTGTCTAGGGGCCCCGCCAACATGGTCCCAATTGGGCCCCACATTTGATAGGATCAGCCCTGACTTCTAGCCCCTATTCCACAAAGCTTTCACATTGAATGAACTTCTCCACCCTGGAAAGGCCACTTGTGCAAATTAACATCACAAATAAAGAGTCAGATTACCAACCAGTGGCTTGTGAGCAACAAGTAAAGGTTCCATACACGGAGAGATGTCGCCAAACGAGCGGATCTCTCCCCGATATGCCCACCTTGAGGTGGGCAATATCGGGCTGATCCGATCGTGGGCCCTAGGGCCCAATGATCGGATCCTAACGAATAGCAATGGGCGGTCGGATCGCGGGACCTCATCAACGAATAGATGTGGCCGCGATCCGACGGGATTTTTCATCTCGATCTGTGAAGCCCGTCGGGGGGCTCCATACACCGGCCAATAAGCTGCTGACACGGTCTGTCGGCAGCTTTTATCAGCCCGTGTATGGCCACCTTTATTCTCCTACCCCTTGGATGTTGCTCCCAGTGGCCTCAAAGCAGGTGCTTATTTTTTAATTCCTGACGTGGAGGCAAGTTTTGATTGCATAAAAACCAGATGTACTGCCAAACAAAGCCTCTTGTAGGCTGTCAGTCCACTTAGAGCGCTAACAAATTAGCCAAAGAATGCCTTTATTTGGCACTCCCAGGATCTCGTTGAGGATGCCACATGATCTAACAGATCAGATCTAATGATCTAGTGCTTGGACATTGGATTACATCACTAGAGAAGTTTCACCTTCAGTTGGTGTCGTCATAAAAGCACTAATAAAGGAAACAGGCTACAGGTTAAGTAAAGTTCTGATTCCTGAATTAGGATTGACGTTTAACTGCATGACGTTTAGAATGCCATACTACACATGTTCATGGACCAGATTATAACAAAGTAACAAGGTTGAAAAATGCATCAGATTTGCACCCGATGCCTTTAACATCTTTTTCAGCATCACAGGCATCTGACTGGACAACTATTCCCCCTGAACAATGTAGGCCTCTATAAAAATATATTGCAATAAACCGCATCATATTTAAAACCCTGCTTCATGTAAATAAACCATAATAATATACTTTTTTAGTAGTATGTGCCATTGGGAAATCATAAACAGAAAATTGCCATTTCAAAAAAATAAGGACCACCCTCTGGGATCCTAGGATTCACGGTGCACACAAACAAATCAAGCAAACAAAACATGTTAGGTCACATGAGCCAATTAACAAAAGTTCTGTCTGTTGCTCCCACACTTCTTCCTTCGCGTGTCTTCCAGTCCGCTATAATGAAAAGTCGCCTGCGCTAAAGCACACGTGGCACTTCGTTTTCTGAGGTCACCTCACGAGGAAACTTCGAGCAACTTCGGGAAACATAGCGCTCCATGTGCCTGCCCCCAGGCGATTTACACTTTAGCCGGCGGACGGAAGGGGAAGGCAGATCGGGGAGATTAGTCGCCGCGAAGAAGAGGAGATATGTCGCCTGGCGACTAATCTCCCCGAATCTGTCAGTGTGGCAGATCCTAAGAATTTATAATGCTAATGTACTACTGCTGAACAAATATGGCAGCCCCCTTATACATGGGGGATCATATAGGTAAAGCAAAAGCATTGGGCAAATATTTTTATGGCAAAATTATAAAGGGCATTCAAAAAAAATGTGATAACAGATGTAAAAAAAAATGTTTTTAATATTTATTTTGGGGCTATAGTTTTCCTTTAATTAAAGTTCTGCTTATTAAATAGGATATGTGGACTGAGAACTGGGACTCTAATAGGATATCAATACACTTGGCCCCAGTCTGACATATACAGGCTAAATGGTGTAATTGCAATGAGGGGTCTTCATCGAGTGTGAAAAGATGCCCCAGCCATTCACAGCTCGTTAAACGGTTTCCCCTCTCAGTATTGTCCAGTGGGTTTGAAGGGCTTTGCTCTTAAAAGCTCTTTAGCAGTTTAAAGGATTGAGAGGAAAAGACTTATTGGCTTCTGTTTCCAGAGGCCGCAGCTCCTGCATTATTAGACTATACAGTTAAGGGGATTTAAGGGCCTGACTTGAAACCTTTCTTCTGTGTTTCTGTGACTCTGCAATGCTCTGCTGGAAATGTAGATCTAGGAGGCTTTTAAAAAGGCAAGAATAGAAGCCCCCCTGCCCCAGGTTTGTGTTTTTACTCTCCCCTTTTCATAGTGTCTGGAGGAGTCGCGCTAGACAATGCTCAGAGATGGTTCCCAAAACCCTGAATAGGGACACTGTTGGTGGCAACATTCATTCAAAATGAGCTTCACTGTATTGTGACCTCCCCAATCAGCCGATCAGAATAGAGTTTGCTGGTGGCTGCCAAAAGGTTAGCTGTGCCGATGAAAGGGGTTAGTCATTATTCACTGCTTTTACAGAACTGCTCTTTTGTGCGGCTCAGCCCATCATTTCACGATGGAGGTCCGGATCTGCGGCTGGCTGCTCCCTAAAAACGAGCAACTCATGTGAATGCAAATCCACAAGTGGCAGGGAGACCTAGAATTCAGATGCTCTATGGGTACGGGGGCCGGACAGTTCTTGGCAGTGTCACATTTTACGGATATCCATCACAGTAACCATGACCCAAAGTTAACACTAGAACTACAGTCACTTTCCCACCTCTTAGCCCAGAGCAATGTGGGGGGTCTGAGAATTGAAATTAGCTCAATGAAGCAGGCTGCAAGCTACAAGCAAACACATACCAATAACACGGCACTGAACACGTTTCTTTGTGTGTTCCCTAATGGTTTATTAACGTAGGGCAGAAATATGATGAGCACTGGAAAACAATCACGTTTCATAGTCTCGATAAACAAAGCTCCAGAGGAAGGGTCGGTCCTTCTTTAGCAGTGGTGGAGTCCTTAGCGAAAATAACTTGCTTTATGCCATTCTTTATATGATATACGACTGTCCAATCTAGGGCCACAAGAGGCAGCACAGATAAAGGTACTAAATGTAAAATTTCCATACTGTTCACATTAAGGCCATAGTCCATATTCCTGCTACCCCAGAGCCACAGTCTATCACCAGAGTCTATTATCCACTGTTACTATAGGCACCATCTCTCCCTACTATACCTGCTATCCCACAGTCACACTCCCTTCCCAGAGACTATTATCCACTGTTACTATAGGCACCATCTCTCCCTACTATACCTGCTATCCCACAGTCACACTCCCTTCCCAGAGACTATTATCCCACTGTTACTATAGGCACCATCTCTCCCTACTATACCTGCTATCCCACAGTCACACTCCCTTCCCAGAGACTATTATGCCACTGTTACTATAGGCACCATCTCTCCCTACTATACCTGCTATCCCACAGTCACACTCCCTTCCCAGAGACTATTATCCACTGTTACTATAGGCACCATCTCTCCCTACTATACCTGCTATCCCACAGTCACACTCCCTTCCCAGAGACTATTATCCCACTGTTACTATAGGCACCATCTCTCCCTACTATACCTGCTATCCCACAGTCACACTCCCTTCCCAGAGACTATTATCCACTGTTACTATAGGCACCATCTCTCCCTACTATACCTGCTATCCCACAGTCACACTCCCTTCCCAGAGACTATTATCCCACTGTTACTATAGGCACCATCTCTCCCTACTATACCTGCTATCCCACAGTCACACTCCCTTCCCAGAGACTATTATCCACTGTTACTATAGGCACCATCTCTCCCTACTATACCTGCTATCCCACAGTCACACTCCCTTCCCAGAGACTATTATCCCACTGTTACTATAGGCATCATATCTCACTAGTGCACTGTAAGTTCTCTAGCAGATTGATGAGATGCTCTTGTGCTTTTACAAACTCTTCTACCACTCCCTTTTGCAATATACACAGTCACCTTTTGGCTGCCATCTTTCAGTCAGCAGTTAAGAAAATAAAAAATAAAACTATTTATTACCATTTAAATAGCAGTCATTTTTTCTTTTGGCCCCATGCTTTTGTTAGAATTGTGATCAATGACACGGCTGATAAAAATCCTTTGCTCGCTGAGACGATAACAATATTTAGAAGTTGTAAATGGATTCTAGGTGCAAATGACATACCTATTTAGTACATAACTAAGAGCCTTCTGTCGTATTCCTGAGTAGCTAGATGGGCTGGATTCCCAAGCAATTACATTGGAAGCATCGTGGAAAAGATGAATGTTCACCAAGTCGAAGGCACTGTAGAGAAAACAAAAAGGGAATAAGTTACAGAGTGAAGGCAAAATACAGAATATACCAGATATACTCCGACTGCCTGTTTTATGGATCCACAGGTACTGATTCTTTCTAAATGTAACGTAGTGTTGCCCTGCACTGGTAAAACTGGTGTATTTGCTTCAGAAACTCTACTATAGTTTATATAAACATGCTGCTGTGTAGCCATGGGGGCAGCCATTCAAGAATAGGATACACAGTAGATAACAGATAAGTACTACTATAGTTTATATAAACAAGCTGCTGTGTAGCCATGGGGCAGCCATTCAAGCACAGGATACACAGTAGATAACAGATAAGTACTACTATAGTTTATATAAACAAGCTGCTGTGTAGCCATGGGGGCAGCCATTCAAGCACAGGATACACAGTAGATAACAGATAAGTACTACTATAGTTTATATAAATAAGCTGCTGTGTAGCCATGGGGGCAGCCATTCAAGCACAGGATACACAGTAGATAACAAATAAGTACTACTATAGTTTATATAAATAAGCTGCTGTGTAGCCATGGGGGCAGCCATGGCTACACAGCAGCTTATTAGTTATTATTTTTGTCACTCTGAATTTCTACAATTATATAGTTCAATGCAAACTTCTACTTTTCGCCTCCTTATCTATTTCTATGCAAAAACAGTTTCTGGATGAACATATCCTATAATAAATTCAGATGAAGGGTAATTTGTCTCTCACTCTGTCTTGTGAGGCAGTAACTCAGCTACATTAATGTGGAAGCAGCACGTTCAATTTACAAACTTTTCTCAAGTGACATAGGTTATTCTGCATTGGAAGTCCTGCGTGTTTTTGTCCAGTGGAAGCAGCCATGATTGCTCTAAAGATGCTACTTAAACTGCACCCCCTGGTGGCCAATGCGTAAATAAACTAAAAACAAAAAGCTGTATGCTTCTCACTAACTTTTGAGAAAGTATCTTTCAGACAGGCCTGGACTGGCAATCTGTGGGTTCTGGCAAATGCCAGAGAGGCTGCTATAAGGTCCCATAGAAAGTCATTATTTAGTGGGCTGGTGGGGGCTGTTTGGGCTTCTACGTGGGCTGATTGGGCCTCTGTGTACCTGAAATGCCAGGGCCTATTTTAATTCTCAGTCCGGACCTGCTTTCAGATATATATTGTTATATTTCATACACCAATTTTAAACCCAAACTTCACAATTAGGACATTTATATTCTTGTCCCAGATTTACTCGCAGTCATGCCTCATTTTTCTGCCATTATCGTATCCTTTTTCTTTTTAGGGTGTCTTTTGGACTGCCCTTCCCAAGCTAAGGACACATTAACCTTCAAACAAAACTTATATTATTACAATGATTTTTTAAACATTAATAGCCCTTTATACAACGTCAGTAGTCCGTAATCACTTCTGGCATCATATAAGGCCCAATGTGGTTAGAAAGTCTGTGTATAAAGTAGGGATGCACCGAATCCAGGATTCGGTTCGGGATTCGGCCAGGATTCGGCCTTTTTCAGCAGGATTCGGATTCGGCCGAATCCTTCTGCCCGACCGAACCTAATCCGAATCCTAATTTGCATATGCAAATTAGGGGCAGGGAGGGAAATTGCGTGACTTTTTGTCAGAAAACAAGGAAGTAAAAAATGTTTTCCCCTTCCCACCCCTAATTTGCATATGCAAATTAGGGTTCGGATTCGGTTCGGTATTCGGCCGAATCCTTCGTGAAGGATTCGGGGGTTCGGCCGAATCCAAAAAAGTGGATTCGGTGCATCCCTAGTATAAAGAATCATAAGGCATGTGAGTGAAACCAATCTGATCTGTAGCTTTGCCGTGATGTTCAAGGTAGGGGATAGTGGTCATATTTTAAAGGAACTTTCATCAGTATAAAATTATCACTGATCAATAATCTAGGACAGGAGTTCCCAACCTTTTATAACTGTGAGCCACATTAAAATGTAAAGAAAATTGGAGAGCAACACAAGAATATGTGATTGGCTACTGGTAGCCCTTATGTGGCCTGGCAGGCTATAGGAGACTCTGTTTGGCAGTACATCTGGTTTTCATACAATCAAAACTTGCCTCCAAGCCTGAAATTAAAAAATAAGCACCTGCTTTGAGGCCACTGGAAGCAACATCCAAGGGGTTGGAGAGCAACATGCAACTGGTTTGGGAAAGGGTTGCCACCCGGCCGGTAAAACACCTGCCAAGGCCGGGGCTGGTATTACAAATTTACCGGCAATGTAGCTGCCGGTAAATTTGTAATACTCCTAACAAAAGCCCTTGGCCCTTCCCCAACCCATTCAAAATGTTCCTTTTTTGTAGCCTTCTGGCCAATCGCACATTCTGGTTCCGCCCCTTTACATCACAACCCGCAACTTTTTATGTCACGTCCCGCCCCTTTTAAATCACAGCACGCCCATTTGCTCCTGCCCCCCCCACCAGCCGGTGAGCATTTTATTAAAAGGTGGCAACCCTAGCTGGGGACCACTGATCTAGGACATTCAATGTCTGACTGACCGTCGGGACACCGGGGAAGATACCCGATGGGCCCCCTGACCCTAGTGGACCCCGCCGGGCCAGACCCCCTCTCCCAAACAGCGCCGTTTGCGCATGCGCGCCTATCGATCTTTGCGCATGTGCGATGCGCCGCCTGGTCGAGTATGCCAAGCAGCACTTCGCCTCAAAGTAGGTAGCGGGGGCCAGAGGGGAGCCCTGGACAGCAGTCCCGGTGGGCCACGGGCCCCCCAGTCCGACCCTGAGGACATTTTCCTAAGGACAGAGATTTTAAGGCTGTTTTTCAAGCCCCTTTTGTGGTCATGGCCCAGATTTGTGGAAAGGCCACCAAGGCACCGGCCTAGGGTGGGAGGATTTTAGGGGGCGGCATGCTGCCCAACCACACCCACATTGGCTCAGAAACACTGGGGATGCGCAGAAAAAATAGTTTTTTAAATTTCCTGTGGACTTAAGTCACAGAAGTGTTTCAGACTGCAACAGCTACAGTACGGGGGAAATCCGAGCCTATAAAATAACATTCATCTCCAAATATTTTTCTAATAGGCATTCATACTTGCTGGTCTATATGACCATCAAAAACAAAGCCGGAAAAAAACTGAAAAATTATTTGGGGATATTTTTCTCAACTGCAAACAATTTCCGAACCACCTTAACTCTTTCCTAAATGTTTACTTCATTCCTGGAAAGTGTAATGGAACGTGTCTGGGGTTACGAGTACATTTGGTTTAATGAAATGTCTTCCAGACCACATTCCACCAGTTCCTATACAGGTACGGGACCTGTTATCCAGAATGCTTGGGACCTGGGGTTTTCCGGAATAATGCATTTTTCCGTAATTTGGATCTTCATACCTTACACTGACTTGTAAATCATGTAAACATTAAATAAACCCAATAGGCTGGTTTTGCTGACAACAACTATTATATTATATATATCTTAGTTTGGAGCAATTACAAGTGGCTGTTTTAATTTTACAGGGAAAAAGGAAATATTTTTTAAAATTTAGGATTATTTGATTATTATGTAGTCTATGCGAGACAGCTTTTATGTACTTTGGAGCGGGTTTTCTGGATAATGGATCCCATACATGTACTAATCTCATTAAACAATCATCTAAATGTTTATCTATTACTCAAATGCATGTTTAATAAATTCATGCTAATTATTAAATACACCCTCTGCACATTTAAGGGAAATATTAACAGTACAATAGGTGGAATAAGGAAACTTACCAGTCAGTAATACACCATCGTGTTCGAATAAAGCCTTTCCTAGATGATTTACTCTGGGGAAAAAAATGGAATAAGTACATTTTATACACTGAATGAACAGCATAAAGTAATAGAATGATTGTGATGGCGGAGACATGCAAATCACTCTTTTTTTTTTTCCCTTTGGCCAAATATGCAGCCAGAACTGCTGGTTTTATAGCACAGATACAGCCTGGATGCATAGTTGGCCAAAGGGATACATACCATATGTAAAAGCTCCAAATGTCTAATAAATAACCGAAGCTCCTCGCATAGAACTTGACCTGGGTGCAAGGCCCCAGGTCTGTCTCTTAAGGGTTCAGCATTCTCGGCAATATGATATACATGAACAGTATAAGTTTAGTTCGCACCCACAATTGAAAGAAGGTGGTCCGGGTGCAGCGCCCCAAACTCGTAGCTTGCGGCAAGATGCAAGGAAACAGTTGAATGAGCACGCACTCCTGCGACACACCAAGTTGAATAAAATTTCATTATTTATTCCATAGGTTAAAATCAGAGTCCTAATGCGTTTCATATCTAGAGATACGTCATCATAGGCACATATTGCCCATGATTAAGCATCTCTAGATCCGAAACGAGTTAGCACTCTTTAATTTTAACCTATGGAATAAAGAATGAAATTTAATTCAACTTGGTGTGTCGCAGGAGTGCGTGCTCATTCAACTTTCCCTTTTTGGCAGAGAACCCAAAACAGCCACAGCTGCAGATAAGATACTTTTGTAGCAATTTCGAGATAAGCAAATAAGTAATTGTACAAATATAAGATAACAGGTCCCTTGAAAGAACTTAGACTCACAGCTTAAAGGGCAATTCACCTTCATTAGCAAAACTGTAATAACTGGAAAAAAAAAAAAACAGAAATGTGTTCAAACTTTCATAACCTGCCAAATTTTGTAAAATGGACATGGTAATTAGGGGGTGTGGTCACAAAACGGGCGTGGTTAAAAATTTGCTGCGCTACTCATGGCAACTTTTTTCATCCCTCTCTTTATTTCCAAAATTTTGGGAGGTATGGGGATGTAAAGGGGTGATTTGCATGTCTCCACCCATAATGCCTTATGTGAGAGTTAAATTCTCATTTTGGTATTAAGGCAGTGCTATGTATATAGCATTGGTGAGCACAACGCTCCCTTGTATGTTATTGTGTGTGTGTGTGTATATATATATATATATATATATATATATATATATATATATATATATATATATATATATATATATATACATATATATACATATATATACACATATATACACATATATATATATACACATATATATATATATATATATATACATATATATATACATATATTTATATATATATATAGACTACTGCTTCAGCCAAAGAAAAAAGTAATATTCTACCCATTTAACCGAAAATAAATGGAAGATTTAGAGCAGGGTATGACTTCCCCTTTGGTAATTTCCACATCAACAAGATACTGGACAAATACAGATGAGAAAATAAAAGCACATAAATAGCAGCATTAATTCAACACTAACATCACACGGGATATACTGATACTCATATATTACCTCTCAGCTTCTCTTTAGCAAATTAAAAGGGTTTATTATAAGAGAGACAGCAACAGACTTACCATTATATAACTGTGGCTAAATCATTCTGATTTACAATCTAGCAAAGATTTGCAATCATTTAAGCTGAATAATGTCCTTTTTGATTTAGATTATGTATTAAGGATCTTCTGGGCTGAACCTGAAAGTACATCTCGTAGTTTTTCATTTCAATTTACATTGTGCTTGGAATAATCTACAAAGCTGTCTCATACCTGTACTCACTAATCTAATGGGACATCAAGTAAATCAGAATAGAGCACTGAAAAGTTATCATGTAAAGAGTCATTACACATATAGGCTGTCAGCTCTTGGGATCGGAATCCTTTTATCCTATGGCCCCCCTCTAACTTTCTTCTTGACATTTCTCCCCAGTATACAGGTACGGGACCTGTTATCCAGACTGGATAATGGATCTTTCCATAATTTGGATTGTCGTACCTTTCTTAAAACATCATGTAAACATTAAATAGACCCAAATATTTAATTATATCTTAGTTTGGATCAAGTACAAGGTACAGTTTTATTATTATGGATTATTTTAATAAAATGGAGTCTATAGCAGAAAGCCTTTCTGTAAGTTGGAGCTTTCTGGATAACAGGTTTCCAGATAACTCAAAACTGTATAACATTTATTTTATTATTGCTCATAAGGAGATAAGGATCTGCTTTAAAAAAAATCTTTGGGAATGATTCTGACACTGCCTAATTACTTACCGCGATTGATCTCGACTGGACATCAGCTTTTATTTTATTTTCTGTTTTACAAAGCAATGTAACTTTTTTTTTAAGTTTTTGCCGATAAAATATAAGATGACATAGAAGAACAAATCGAATGTCTGATATTTGTTAAGCAAAAGAAACCCGAAAACTCGAATGTAAAATAATGGCATGTAAAAGCTGGTGAGGTCATGTAGAAGTCAATGGTAGTTGTCAGACAAAATTCGATAGTTTTCGAGTTTTAATGCTTGTTTGTAAACTCACAATTTAAAATTTTGAAGTCTATAAACTTGAAAAAATGTATGGTATTCGAGTTTTTTTTCACGACTGTGTTCAATGGAGTTTTTTTACATTTGAATTTTTTCATAAGCAAACATTCAGGTTGTTTTAAATTGTGAGTTTATTCAAAGTAGAAAAAAAACTCAGTATCACAAATTTGAATTTTGATGAATCAGTCTCAGATAAGCTCTGTAGTACACAATAGGATTCTTCAGAACTCATGTTATCTACTGTGTATCCTGTGCTTGAATGGCTGCCCCCATGGCTACACAGCAGCTTGTTTATATAAACTATAGTAGTACTTATCTGTTATCTACTGTGTATCCTGTGCTTGAATGGCTGCCCCCATGGCTACACAGCAGCTTGTTTATATAAACTATAGTAGTACTTATCTGTTATCTACTGTGTATCCTGTGCTTGAATGGCTGCCCCCATGGCTACACAGCAGCTTGTTTATATAAACTATAGTAGTACTTATCTGTTATCTACTGTGTATCCTGTGCTTGAATGGCTGCCCCCATGGCTACACAGCAGCTTGTTTATATAAACTATAGTAGTACTTATCTGTTATCTACTGTGTATCCTGTGCTTGAATGGCTGCCCCCATGGCTACACATCAGCTTGTTTATATAAACTATAGTAGTACTTATCTGTTATCTACTGTGTATCCTGTGCTTGAATGGCTGCCCCCATGGCTACACAGCAGCTTGTTTATATAAACTATAGTAGTACTTATCTGTTATCTACTGTGTATCCTGTGCTTGAATGGCTGCCCCCATGGCTACACAGCAGCTTGTTTATATAAACTATAGTAGTACTTATCTGTTATCGACTGTGTATCCTGTGCTTGAATGGCTGCCCCCATCGGCACGGTTCCGCAAAAAATTGTTGAGGCAGTATGCTTAAAGTGGATGTGGATGTTCACAGTAGTGATGTGTGGGTTCCCCGAAAACTGCACGGTTACATAAGGTTGGGTGGGATTGGGTTAAATTTGGCCAACCATTTCGGATAAGGGTTGGGTGTGGGTCAAACTGGGGAAGTCTTGCCTGCTCCCAAAGATTCCCTGTCTTAGAGCCAGAGGTGCACACAGAAGTAGGGTACTGAGCAAGAAGTAGGTTTGCCAACCGACCGGTATTTTACCGGCCAAGCCAGTAAAACACCTGCCAAGACCGGGGCCAGTATTACAAATTTAGCGGCAATGTAGTTGCCGGTGTAATACCCTTAAAAAAAGCCCTTGGCCTGTCCCCAATTCGCTCAGAACTTACTGTTTTTTTCAGCCTACTGCCCATTGCGCGATGTTGCTCCTCCCCCTTTGCGGCATGATAAGTAGCTCCGTCCCCTTTTGCATCATGGACCGCCCCCTTTTGTTCCCGCCCCCCCACTGGGCGGTAAACTTTTTCCGAAAAGGTGGCAACCCTAGCAAGAAGACAGGGGTATGGGTTGGGTGCAGGTCCTACAATGTTGTGGGTTAAAGTTTTGTTTAGCAAAATCCTACCACATCAGCATGACTTCACAAAAGAAACAAGAGCTTTCTTATTCTTGCTTCTTGCTTATTATAGGGCCCACACCTCTCAAGCTCCAAAACAAATAGGATCCTGGACTACTTTAGCAGCACATTATAGCTCAGTAATGTGACATTATCAGTGTAAAATGGCCAAAAGATACGTGAACCTTGACTCACAGCTGCCACCACTAAATAATCTTATCTGAAACACAATGTCACCTGCTTTAAAAGCCATTTCATTTTTGTTGAAAAACATCTAGCTGAACTTTCCAAGACGATTTTCTTCTCATCAGCAGTAAATATTCATTCATTGTGCCTCTTCCATTAATGTTAGGGACAGTAAATGAATAAATACACAATTCTGTTCCCGTTGCCGCTAATGCAAATATACTGCTAAACGTCCTTTACTCTTGACATGATATAAATCGTCGGTTAGCTTTGCATTCTTACATTTGACTGGAATAGAACAAAATGAAAAAAAAAAATGCTTTGTTTTTCAAACTTCTTCTCGCTGTAAATGTTGCTAATTTAACGTGCCGGGGGGAAAAGGGCCCTACTAAGTTAGCACAGGTATGGGATCGGGAAGGTCATCTGCAATAGACTCCATTTTAATAAAAAAAAATCAAAAATATTAAGTATATTTCCTTGTAATTATAAAATAGTACATAGTACCTGATGTCAAACAAGATTTAATTAAGCCCTATTTGGGGCAAAACAAACCTTTTGTGTTTATTTAAGCTTTAATTGATTTTATTATAAAACATTTTTATTAAAGTATCGAGATCCAAAAGAAAGACCCCTTACCCGAAAACCAGAGTATACTGTTCAACTGACAATTACGGATGTTGGCCCTGACCAACTGGCACTTACAATCCTATTTATCATAACACAAATTTGTGAATTTTAGAGTTCTTTTCTTAATTCAAAATGACAGAAAGTTATTAAAAAATGTGAAACTAAAAAACTTGATAAAATAAACCATGACAAAAATAGACAAGGGGCCTTATTTATCAAAGTTAAATTTATCTGACTATTTTAATGAAAAAAGTCTGATCAAACTAGAATCCACGATTGGACCTAATTTACTATAAAAAAAAAAATCACGATTTTATAAGATCAGGGACAAACATGAAAAAAATTGACTCATATCGTACTATTTTTTTTCTGATTTTTTTCCCCCCGAATTGCTCCATTTTTTCTGACTTTTTTGCGAAAAGTCCAGCGCAGACCACAGAAACTTCCAAAAAGGATAGGGACTTCTCCCATTGACTTATATACAACCTTGGCAGGTCTGAGTTGCCGGATTTTCAGATTCAGGCTTTTTTCATCATTGGGGTATAATAAATCTTGCAAAAATGTCAAGTTTTTGGCTTTCGGACTTTAATAAATAACCCCCTTCAAGGGATACTGTCATGGGAAATGTTTTTTCTCAAAAAGCATCAGTTAATAGTGTTGCTCCTGCACAATTCTGCACTGAAATACATTTCTCAAAAGAGCAGATTTTAATTTTGAAATCTGACATGAGACTAGACATGTTGTCAGTTTTCCAGCTGCCTCCAGTCATGTGACTTGTGCTCTGATAAACTTCAGTCACTCTTTACTGCTGTACTGCAAGCTGGAGTGATATAACCCCCTCTCTTTCCTCCCCAGCAGCCAAACAAAAGAACAATGGGAAGGTAACCAGATAACAGCTCCCTAACACAAGATAACAGCTGCCTGGTAGATCTAAGAACAACACTCAATAGTAAAATCCATGTCCCACTGCAACACATTCAGTTACGTTGAGTAGGAGAAACAACAGTCTGCCAGAAAGCAGTTCCATCGTAAAGTGCTGGCTCTTTCTGAAAACACATGACCAGGCAAAATGACTTAAGATGCACCTACACACCACTATTACAACAAAAAAATACACTGGCTGGTTCAGGAATGAAATTTATATTGAATTATTTGCAGCGTAAACAGTGTAATTTAGAAATAAAAACTACATCATAAAAATCAGAAAACAGAATCCCTTTTAAAGTATGGAGGTCCAAATTACAGAAAGACCCTTTACCCAGGAAATGGAGTATTCTGGATAACTGATGATTACTGATGTTGGCCCTGTCCAACCAGCACCTAGAAACTGATTTACCAAAATTAAAATTTGTGAAAAAATTTTTTTTGTGAAAAAATGTGAAACTTAAAAACTTAACTCAGATGCATCGAATTTGCATTCTACTCAACATTTTCATTGGATCTACCAACTCTCAAAAACGATTTCAAAAGATAGCTATGAATATCTTGTAATTTATATTCTTATAAACGGTGAGTATGGATGTCATCAGTTATAAACGGTGAGTACTGATGTCATCATATATAAACGGTGAGTAGTGATGTTGTTTTTGTCACATGACTCACTAAAACTTGTGTATTATAATAAATAAAGTACCTTTGTTGGAAAATATGAGGATATTAGAAGTAACCTCGGCATTCCATGACCTGTATAAAAAAGCCTTTGGCCCTGTGCTTTTATATGGTCATGGAACTCCTCGGTGACTTATAATATTCTTATATTTTTACAGCCTGCAGCATCTGAATACATTGTAGGGTAGTTAATATAAAGCACCATAGCTGCATCTGCAAGTAGCCCAAAGGAGATTAAACAGCCAAAAAACAGAGAAATAAATGTTGAGCCGCACAACCACAAATTAAAGGGGAATCTAAAAGGCTTTATCTTGTCTGCCTTCCATTAAAACGCACTGCCATATACATCAAATACACCTATGGCAAAACTCGATTACCAGCTGTGGGTGGAAATAAGTAAAAAATAAAAAGTTGATGTGAGTGTAAATCCATTTTTGTGGCAGTTGATACATGGCCCCTGTAGTGCTTTAAGGCTCTAACAGCAAAAGTAGAAATGGATTTTGTCCAACAAATAGGATTAAATGCTGTGTAGCAGTCTATTTAGTGATAAATCTGCACTATGAATATCCCCGGGCGTCCCAAGTGCCACATTGTGGGTTTTGATTACAGATCTGCTTTTCTATAAAGGATTTGATATTTCTTCTTTTAAGCAGAGGAATGTACAATTACGTATAAAACCCGGATGCAGGAAGAACTCTGTTTGTGCCAAAACATTATTCTGTACAATTATCGGACAGTTCTAAGCACACAGTGGGGTTTTGTAGTAATTTGTGCAAAGTTTGCCCCCATGCTGGCAACCTATCGATCAGCATCTAACTTCTATGGATCTAGAACAGAATAAAGGAGCAAATATCTAACTGCTCACTATAGGTTAATAAATTAAAACAAAGTTGGCAAACTTAAAAACCTAAACCAGTTTTGGCCTTTACTGTTCAGCTGAGCTTTCTAGTAATAAACATCAGTGGCGTAACTAAGGTGCACCAAAAACCCAAAAGCAATTGCAAACCCACCCCCTACTACCTGCCCACCTACTAAAAACCCCACTCTGTCATCTCCCTGCGTCCTCCCTCCCCGGAGACCCCACTCAAAAATTAGGCAAGTGGGAGGGAGGGATCCCCTATAGCTGCTATATTGTTACACCACTAATATACAGTACATGCTAATATAGTATGGGAGCTTGAAAAAACAAAACTAAACAGAAGACATGTCTTATTTAATTAATACATACATTTATAAAAATAAATGTATATGCATATGCAAATTAGGGGTGGGAAGGAGAAATATTTTTCACGCGATTTCCCTCCCCACCCCTAATTTGCATATTCAAATTAGGATTCGGTTCGGCCAGGAAGAAGGATTCGGCCAAATCCCGAACCGAATCCTGTATTTGGTGCATCCCTATTCAAAATCCTATTTTATCACATGTTTGTGGACCAGAATGAGGGACCTGATGTCCATCCCCATGCCCTGGCTACACAATTAAATTCTAAAGAGAACGGGGGAATGTGGGGAGAGCAGTGACATCTAGGAAGTGCTGAATGGAAAGTGAAAGTAATTGTCTGCCCCGCCTCTATGCAGGCATAGAGGAGGGGCAGACAATATTTGATTGACAGCAGAGATTTTTAAATGAGCTATGAATTATTTAAAAAAAAAAAATAGAAATTGGATTTCATGTTTAATTTGAAAAGGACTTTTATTATACAGATTTTTGTGTCTGGGTGACAGGTCCACTTTAAAGGACACCTGTTGGATAAAAATGTTATTCCCAATCAAAGGTGCGGGCTAATAGAATCCGCATTCCAGTTGGGACTAACAGTAGTTTTTACATTTTTAATTAGCTTGAAAGCCACTCAGCCCCTTTCTTAACCCCTGGATCAGTTAAAGGGACAGTATATTACATTATTTAACATTAGTGCAATAAATAGGGCTTGTGCTGAACATAGGGTTGCCACCTTTTCCCCTGGTGGAGACCGGGCAGGGGGCGGGCTGGGATGTGGAGGGCCATGACATTGAGGGGCCGGACTATGACACAGAGATCGGCGATTGACCGATCGCCGTGTCAATCGTGGGGAATGCTGGCCGGTTTTCCTCATTTGGAAAACTGGGCAGGAAGTTTCGACTCTGGCAGCCCTTCAAAATACATTTTGCCTTTTGTTTTAATCACATAAAATCTACAGTTCCTGTTATTTATTGAGTTAAAAAGGGCAAACAGGAAATTCAAGCTACTCCATGTTTAGTCCTTATTAAATAGATAATTGTATTATGATTAGATTGCCAGTGCACAGATAATCCCCATGGTAATCAAACAAACTTGGGCGAAAAGCCAATTTGATAAAAAAAAGTTGGTTATTTGGTTATACTGTGCATGCGTCTGCCGAGGGAAATTTTAAAAGTGAAGTGGATCGATCTGCGGTGCTCGTTGGCAGAACCCCAGGACGGTGCAGTTTTCTGATGATAGGAGCACCTGTCCGGGGTTTCAGGTAAGTAAATACAACCACTTGGGGTGCCTAACTTTTGGCACACCCAAGTATAAATTGCCTTTCCTTCTCCTTTAAGGTATGAAGATCCAAATTACAAAGAGATCGGTTATCTAGAAAACTCCAGGTCCCAAGTATTCTAGTTAAAAGGCCCCATGTAGTATGGTTTTAATCTTGCTTTGTTCTTCCTGCAGGTATAGCAATCTGAATCTGAATATGCTAATCAGGCAACGATATCTGACCAATCAGTCCTGGGCAGAATGCACAGATATCATACAAGGGCCATACATGGCATGGCCGCCTCTCTATTGTTCCGTTTGTTTGGGCCACTAAAGAGCGAATTTTACTGGCAGATACAATGTATTGGCAGATTTTTCAAGCATGCCCAATCTCTGATGATATGAACAGTACATGTCTAGCTTTAATCTCAAGCATTGCTCAGCTTTGCTTCACCATTGATGAATTGTTTGATTTTGTTCAAATTTTAACACACAAATTAGAAATTTGTTTTGGTTTGGAGCTCATCTGAATCTTTTGTAGAGGACCTGGCATTTTGCTGAATCCAAACCTACCAGAATTATTCATTTGCAGAATTATAGGATAGGAAAAACCTATTTTAATGGCAGGTAGCCAAGTAAGTAAAAATGTTGCAGTGTGTTGACGGTTTTCTTCAAAGAGGAGCACCCCTATTCAAATAGGCTTGCCTTACTAAAGCGGATGGGAATGGAACTGGTTGCCATCGTTCCGGTTGTGACCCGGAAAGTGTGGTTTTCAGAAGGGCTGCCTGGGTCAAGACAGTCTGCCCGGTTTTCCAAATAAGGAAAACAGGGCAATACCCCCCTTGATTGACATGGCAATCAGCCAGTTGCTGATTGCCACATCATAGCCCTGCCCCCGTGACAGCTCTTGCTTTGTCCGCAACACCAGCCCGCCCCATTATGTCTAAAACCCGCCCCTGTGACGTCAACATTCCCCTTGCCTGGATTGTGGGCCACAGAAAGGTGGAAACCCTACCATAAGCCTATAATTGGAGCCCTCTGGTTTAGGCTACTTGTAAAATGCAATATTAAGGGGTAGATTTATCAAGGGTTGAACCGAAAATTCGAATTTAAATTTTTTTTATAGTCAAAACTGTCAACTTTGACTACGGAGTTATTCAAATTCAATTAAAAAAAAAAAACTGAATTAGATTTTTGAGATTTATCATACTCTGGCCCTTATAATGGACTCAAATGCGACCTAAAACCTGCCGAATTGCTGTTTAAGTCAATGGGAGACGTCCAGGGATCAATTTGGAGTTGTTTGCAGCCTTCCTGACATTCAAGGGGTTTTTTTTTCGGAGAAAAAGCTTGCATCAAGTTTAATCAAATTCGATTTTTCATCTGAGTTTGAAAACTCAGATTTTTATTTATTTATTAATAATTTTCGATTGGTCGAATTTCAAATTCATGGGAGTTTTTTTAAAACTCCCATGAATTCGAAATTCAACCTTTGATAAACGTGCCTCTAACGGCAGGCCAGGATTTGTGGCAATGCCACAAAAGCCAGGCCTAGGGCTGCGAAATTTTAGGGGCGGCATGCCGCCTAGCTGCATTAAGAAAGCAGCGTTCATGCGCTGCGCTTTTGCAGGGGCAATAAGTCCGTGAGGTGCGCTACAAAATTGCTTTCAGGATTTCTTAATAAAATGATTCTTTTAGGCAGCAGATGGATCGTGAACATGGGCAGTTTCATCTACTAAAAGACGACATAAATCACCATTGAGAAAAGAGAGATTGCAGTATGGTGATCACCATTCAGCCTTCCCCCATGAAAACCTTGCATTAAAGCATTAGTGAAATGAATTCATCTTTCATAAGAGCTTTGAGCTGTATCTGTGATCTATGATAACAACCAATTTCTCACTGGGGAGAGAAAATAAATAAATAACGGTTCAAGCCCTGAAAGACGACACAAATCTGCTGTTTTTTTTTAATGGGCTGACATTATCCCGAGTGCTGCGGCTCTTGCCAAGAAGCTTCATAAATTAACAGAGAAAGTTTTGTTCCCTTTATATGCAGCGGGCCGTAATTATTTTGAATAACATTATAACTCAATCACCGTAATTACTTTTAGATAATCCTTAAACGGTTGTAATAAAAAGCAGCAGAAATCACCGTCTGCTCTATAAAGGCGGCCATCGCTCTTGCTTTAAATTCATTTCGAATCTCTTGGTCTTTATGAATCGTTGACGAAAACAACAACAAAAAAGCTGCACATTAATCGCTCATTAAATTATTAAACTTAAGTGGGCTACTCTGGATGCATTTCGCTCAGTGACAGAACGGAAGCTTTTTAATCTCAATTACGATATAAGAGCATCTTCCGTGAGCAAAGGCAAACGCTGCGTCCGTTAATGGAAACACCTGTACTGGATATTAATAATTTAGTATAACGTCGAACAAATTATTAGTACAGGTATGCGATCCGTTATCCAGGAAGCTCTAAACTACAGAAAGACCATCTCCCATAGACTCCATTTTATCCAAATGTTAAAAAATGATTTCCTTTATCGCTGTAATAATAAAACAGTATGGGACCCGTTATCGGGAAACCTATGATCTACAAAGCTCAGAATTATGGAAAAGACGTCTCCCATAGACTCCATTTTATCCAAATTTTTTAAAATGATTTCCTTTTTCTCTGTAATAATAAAACAGAACATTGTACGTGATCCCGTGCTGTGTAGCAATGGGGGCAGCCATTCAAAGGAGAAAAGGCTCAGGTTACACAGCCGATAGCAAATAAGCTCTGTCTCTGGAGCTCTGGTGTTATCTGTTATCCATTAGTTAACCTATGCCATATAGCCGTTTTTCAATTTCCGCCATTGCTCCACAGTAGCTTGTTTATATGAACTATAGTAGTGTTTCTGAAGCAAACACATCAGTTTTACCAGTGCAGGGCAACACTACATGATATTTTCATTACTTTAAAACACTTACATTTTTTGGTGCTACTGTTCCTTTAAGTAGGAGAAATAACAGCCTGCCAGAAAGTAGTTCCATCCTAAAGTGCAGGCACATGTCACATGACTGGGGGCAGCTGGAAAATTGACAAAATGTCTAGCCCCATGTCAGATTTCAAAATTGAATATAAAAAAATCTGTTTGCTCTTTTGAGAAATGGATTTCACTGCAGAATTCTGCTGGAGCAGCACTATTAACTGATGCGTTGATGATGACCTATACGGCAAGGAGATCAACAAGCTCTACAACAGGCTGCCTAATAAATCACTGTTTTTTTTTAGGAAAGTTTGTCCCTGAAGAATATACGCTGCACACATTTAGACTACAAGAGTTTGCTAGATATCATTACCAGCGAGAGTTTGAGAAATGTCCTTATCAGGAGAATTTCCTCATGAGAAGGAAGAGCCAGAATAGCTTGTTCTTTTTGCTGTCCCCCTGGAGGCTTCCCTAGAGCAAACTGTCTACAAAACGGGCAAAACTCAAGACATTTAGTGCACACAAAGGCACCGTTAGCCCCACTGAGCAGCGGAGATGTTCTGCCCCAGTGCAAAGCAATTAGGGAAATGTTTCACCCAAATCATTTCAGTTTATTTAGTGGCAAGGCAGGAAATAAATGTCGGTAATACAAGCCATACTTTAATGCTAAACATCCACGTAATGACGAACTTTACATAAATCTGTAGAAATAGTAGGTACTTTTTTTACATGGCTGAGCGGTCGATTTCTCTGTATCTGGATGATACGGCAACAGTATTCTGAATGGCTGCACAGAGGCTCCTAGCCCCACGTCATCTCATTAAGCCATTTCCACTGCAATCTAACGCCCTTTAAACATTTGCATATATATATATATATTTCGTTTTACATACTATGTAACAATATAAGCTTTTTTCACTTAAAGATCCTTGGTGCTGTTTTTTTGTTCTATTATATATAAACAGGTTTGGGACCCGTTATCCAGAATGCTCAGGACCTGGGGTTTTCTGGATAATGGATCTTTCCATAATTTGGGTCTTCGTGCCTTAAGTCTACTAGAAAATCATGTAAACATTAAATAAACCCAATAGGCTGGTTTTGCTTCCAATAAGGATTAATTATATCTTAGTTGGGATCAAGTACAAACTACTATTTTATTATTACAGAGAAAAAGGAAACCATTTTTAAAAATTTGGATTATTTGGATAAAATGGGAGTCTATGGGAGCCATTCCGTAATTCGGAACTTTCTGGATATTGGGTTTCCGGATAATGGATCCTATACTTGTATGTATATTAGGGATGCACCGAATCCAGGATTCGGTTCGGGATCCGGCCTTTTTCAGCAGGATTCGGATTCGGCCGAATCCTTCTGCTCAGCCGAACCGAATCCGCATATGCAAATTAGGGGCGGGAGGGAAAACGAGCGACTTTTTGTCAGAAAACAAGGAAGTAAAAAATGTTTTCCCCTTCCCATCCCTAATTAACATATGCAAATTAGGGTTCGGATTCGGTTCAGTATTCGGCCGAATCTTTCATGAAGGATTCGGGGGTTCGGCCGAATCCAAAATAGTGGATTCGGTGCATCCCTAATGTATATATATATTTATTTATATATTCTTTTCGGACGTAAAGACTGGCTCGGAGTGCGAACGCTTGTAGATTATATATATATATATATATATATATATATATATATATATATATATATATATATATATATATATATATATATATATATATATATATATATAAACGCCCACACATATACAAACAGGTATAGGATCTGTTACATGGAAACCCGTTATCCAGAAAATTCCATATTACAGTAAGGTATTCTCTTTCAGACTCCATTAAAAGCATTCTAATAAAATCTAATCATTTTTTTTTGTTAAATTCCATTTTCTGGGAAATAATAAAAAAGTACCATTAACTTAATCCCAGTTAAGATATAATTGATCTTTAATGGAGGCAAAACAATCCCATTGTGTTTCTTTAATATTTAAATGATTTTTCAAGGGTCGAAGTGAAAAATCAACTAGGGAATAGTTAACATTCTATTAAGAGTTTTTTTTTAAAAAATTCTAATTTCATTTCCAAAATGTATCATACACTGGCCCTTTAAGAATTCCAATATGACTATTTGCCACCTTAAACCTGCCGAATTGCTGTTTTAGCCAATGGGGGACATCCTGGGATCAATTTGGAGTTATTTACAGACTTCCTGAAAACAAGTTTTTTTCTGAGAAAAAACTCAAATTGAATTCGATTCAAATTAGATTTGAGTTTGCGCGTTTGATATATTTTTTTTTATTTTTATTTTTTTTACTAAATTGCAGTTGGTCGAATTTCGAGTTCATGGGTGTTTTAAATAACTCCCATGAACTTAAAATTCAACCCTTGATAAATTTGCCCCTGCTTCAATATTTTATAGTTGTGGAGACTGACGTTTCAGTGAGCGGTGACGTTGATGGGATTACGTTAGGGGAAAAAATAGAACCCCAATTTTATCAAAAGATATCATACAAACAAAAAGTCCGAAAAAGGTGGTGGGGGGGGGAACCCTCAGTTTGTCTGTGTGGGACCGGAAAAAAAGGGAGTCAATTCCAGAACAATGCAAAATCCAGAGACATAAAATTAGAGTTTTAGAGTATTAGAAAACATTAATCCTAAATTCTGGATTATGCTGATCATACGAGTACTTTATCAGTTTCCTCCTTAGGTTTAGGGCAAATAGGCAGATTCAGGGAGATTAGTCGCCCAATGACAAATCTCCTCTTCTTCGTGGGCGACTGTTCTCCCTGAATCTGCCTGTGTGCCCTGACCCTTAAAGGGATATTATTAGGATTTTTATAGTTTTTATTTCTAAATTCCATTGTTTACACTGCAAATAATTCACTCCACCATATAACATTTTATACGTGAACCAACAATTATATTTTTTTTTAGTTGTAATATTGGTGTGTAGGTGCATCTCAGGTCATTTTGCCTGGTCATGTGCTTTCAGAAAGAGCCAGCACTTTAGGATGGAACGGCTTTCTGGCAGGCTGTTGTTTCTCCTACTCAATGTAACTGAATGTGTCTCAGTGGGACCTGGATTTTACTATTGAGTGTTGTTCTTCGATCTACCAGGCAGCTGTTATCTTGTGTTAGGGAGCTGCTACCTGGATACTTTCCCATTGTTCTGTTGTTAGGCTGCTGGGGGGGGTGATATTACTTCAACTTTCAGTACAGCAGTAAAGAGTGACTGAAGTTTATCAGAGCACAAGCCACATGACTGAGGGCAGCTGGGAAATGGACAATATGTCTAGCCCCATGTCAGATTTCAAAATTAAATATAAAAAATGTGTTTGCTCTTTTGAAAAACTGATTTCAGTGCAGAATTCTGCTGGAGCAGCACTATTAACTGATGTGTTTTGAAAAAAACATGTTTTCTCTTGACAGAATCCCTTAAAAGTGATACTGACACTTAACATAATCTACATTAAAAGTTACTTATAGGTCATGTTTCTCGTTGATAGTTCTGCTTTTGTAGTTTTGCCAACCCGACTGTCCTTTTTTTAACCTGTCAGTTAGAGTTTCTAATGCTAAAGGACAATTGCTGCACAAATATGGCAGCCCACTCATAGAGGAACATGTTGGTACGAAAGGTGATGTAAAAGCATCAGGCAAATACTTTTATGGCAAAATTATAAATCGCATTTAATTATAATGTTATGATAGATAATAAAAAAAGGTTATTTTATGATGTTAGTATCTCTTTAAGAGTAACAATGAATGTATAAAACTTACCTCAGGGAAAAACTCTAGGGGAAATTTCTCCTTTTCTAACATTGGAGTACTTTCTAGGGTATCAGAGTAGATCTCTTTGCCAGTAACCTTTTTGTACTTTTTTGCTAGAAGAAAGGCAAATTGGAAAAATGTCACTTAACCTGGTATAGTTTATATTTACTGCAGAGTCTCTCAGGTCTTATGCGTAAAAAAAGATTTTATTGCAAAGCTTACAGCCTAACGTTTCGCCTCCTCCGAGGCCTTTCTCAAAGTGTATTGGTCACATACAAGGAAGCATTATATACATAAATTGGCGGGAAAATACAATGATTATGTCATGTCATGATTAACATAACGAGATAATTAGTATTCATATGTGTAATCCCACTATATACTTATTAAACCAATAATGTATTAATATATTATCATTATCACTTCTGTAATTCATTTGACCCAACAACTCATAAGTAAAGTTAAAAACAGGTTAAAAACAAAACACAATGTAACCCATATCCATATCCCTAGTTGGAATTACTATTGATACCCTGTTACAATGGTTTAAAGGGTTACCATGTTGCAAAGTCTTTGAGGATGTAACTATTATCCATGGTCACATTTCACTTGTAACAAGCTCAATAGAAAGCGCTAAAATTGCCTTCTCTACAGTCGATCCGTAAATAGCGGTACTATAATCCCAGGGACTTACTCTCCTCCCCTTCTAATTTTGAACAGTATCAACTTCACATAGTGTCTTTATAATTAATATAATCTACTATTCCCCTAGGGACCTCCCGTCACCCCCCGTATCACGATCAATGTCCGTGTCAAGCATATCTATAAGAGTAAGAGATGTATATACAAAATGAGGTTCCACGTTTCTTAGGCTTAAACCACCTCAGTACTAACCCTTGTGTTACTTCCCAATGAACATCCCACTAATGCGGTGATATTATAGATTTCAATAAATAATAAAATTAATTCAAATTACAATATACAAGTGCCCATAAATAAATCCCTTTCTTATGTGAGTGAGTCTAAAATTAGAATAAAAATTAAAAATACCCTTATAAATAAAGAATAAGTAATACATTTAGAGAATCAAAAAGAATAAACCTACATTTACGTGAACCGAATATCGTGATAAAACATACATATATTAATTCATGTAAAAACACTATAAATTAATTGCAAATTCATATTGTGCAAGAATATCCCAAGACTTTAGGTAATCAATGTGTATAACCCATATTCCAAAGTTCATTGCAAGGGTCCAGGTAACCTGGGTGCTGCGAGATCCATGATCCGTCTCTAAAGTAAACAGTTAGTGGGTTGAAACAAGCATGTTCATATACGAGGACGACTCTGTGTTCTCTATAATCGGCTCACCTGCAGACATCTCAAATTGATATATTCAGTGATCCTTTACAGAACCGGACCATCTCTAAACGGCTCACATATCGGTTCAACGGATTAGACACCCACAGGAGGCATCATTCATGGTGCTATATATATATATATATATGAATACTGCTGAAAAAGCCTGAATCCCGAATATGGTGCATTCCCAATATAGCTATATATATTATCTCTCGATATCCTGGCCCTAAAAATGAAAAATTTGCGGCTCAGTGCCGTTCGCGCATGTGCGCGGCTCCTTTTGCGTATGCGAGGCGTCACAGCAGGGGGTCCGGAGGGGGGCCCAGGACAGGAGTCCCGGTGGACCCCGGGCTCCTCAGTCCGACCCTGTATGTATGTATGTATGTATGTATGTATGTATATATATATATATATATATATATATATATATATATATATATATATATATATATATATATATATATATATATATATATATATATATATATATATATATATATATATATATATATATATATATATATATAAGCAATGCAGGATGACAGCACACCAAGAAGTTACAGCAACACAATAATTTTGAAGATAAAGAGGAGGTTTATTGGACTGAATCAACGTTCCTCACATCCCTGATGAACGTTCCTGTGAGGAACTGAAACGTTGGTTCAGTCCAATAAACCTCCTCTTTATCTTCAAAATTATTGTGTTGCTGTAACTTCTTGGTGTGCCGTCATCCTGCATTGCTTATCGAGTTCTTTCCAGACTGGCACCCAAGTTTTCATTTTGCTTAGGGTGTGCGTCCCTTATTAATTTTTTTTTTCCTCTCTCTCTCGTGGACTGACTTTTTAGCAACTTGCCCGGGTGCTGGTAAATAAGGTAAATAAAGTGACATTCTTTATACTCGAGTATATACGGTAATGCACTCAACGGGAATACTTGTGAAAAAATCTAAATTTATTGAAACTGATTTTTTCACAAGTATTCCTGTTGAGTGCAGTACTACTATGTCACGAGAGAGAGAGAGAGAGAGAGAGAGAGAGAGAGAGAGAGAGAGAATAGATATATAAAACAAAGTGCAACATTACAGTAAAGCAAACATGACTCTGAGTATCACAGAGCTGTTACTGACCTTCCCAAGAAGTAAAGAGGTGACCACTGGCAGCAATGAAAGCAAATTCCTACCTAACACACAGCATTGGGTAAGCAACATATGAAGACACCCTGATTTAATTAGAGAAATTTATAGCTGTCTCAATTTGTTTTTTTAAGGTGTATAAAAGGTGCCCCATTCATCATAGATTTAATTCACAGTGCTCTTGATTGGGGACATTAACATTTTATTCTGAGAGCCTATAAGAGTATTTAAAATTGCAAGCGCACAGGTCGACCTCTCATTAAAACTCAACATCGCTCTACTGTGAAATTGTAGAATGTTTTTGCCTCGAAATACAATAAAACGGTAATGGATATTTAATACTGTAGCTAATTTCTCCTATCGGCATTTCACATGATGGAAAACACATGCGTCAGATCTTATAGAGATTGATGTGGAAGTCGCTTCAATTGCAATTCCTAAAGGAACGTCATTCAAATGTTTTACAGCGGTGAGACCCCTATACCCCCAATTATAAGAATAGAGGTAATTTGGCTTTCTGCTGATACAAGGGGAAATAAAGTTAATGAAACTGCATAAAATGATCCAATTAGTTCATTTCATAGTATTAGACGTTTCAAATGAATGTATTGAAGGAATGCAAGACTTATTATTACAGTAAGTGACTTAAAAGGAAATATTTGTATTTATATATGTAACAGGATAGCACAAGAATTTCCATCCACATATTTTTCAGACGAGTATGATAGACCTTAGAAAGACTTTTTGCTTTGCTCAGAGTACCTTCTAATTGAGCCACTAGGCTTAGCAATTGCTAGATCTAGCAACTGATTTTAAGCGGTTCTGTATTATAGGCATGACTTAAACAGAAGATCTAGTAATTAACTTTAGCTTGTTCTGTACCACTAGGCCTGACAAGCAGAAACGTAGGCGGTTCTGTACCACTAGGCCTGACTCAAACAGAAGATCTAGTAAATAACTTTAGCTTGTTCTGTACCACTAGGCCTGACAAGCAGAAACGTAGGCGGTTCTGTACCACTAGGCCTGACTCAAACAGAAGATCTAGTAAATAACTTTAGCTTGTTCTGTACCACTAGGCCTGACAAGCAGAAACGTAGGCGGTTCTGTACCACTAGGCCTGACAAGCAGAAACGTAGGTGGTTCTGTACCACTAGGCCTGACAAGCAGAAACTTAGGTGGTTCTGTACCACTAGGCCTGACTCAAACAGAAGATCTAGTAAATAACTTTAGCTTGTTCTGTACCACTAGGCCTGACAAGCAGAAACTTAGGCTGTTCTGTACCACTAGGCCTGACTCAAACAGAAGATCTAGTAAATAACTTAAGCTTGTTCTGTACCACTTGGCCTGACAAGCAGAAACGTAGGCGGTTCTGTACCACTAGGCCTGACTCAAACAGAAGATCTAGTAAATAACTTTAGCTTGTTCTGTACCACTAGGCCTGACAAGCAGAAACGTAGGCGGTTCTGTACCACTAGGCCTGACTCAAACAGAAGATCTAGTAAATAACTTTAGCTTGTTCTGTACCACTAGACCTGATAAGCAAAAACTTAGGTGGTTCTGTACCTCTAGGCCTGACTCCAATAGAAGATCTGGCCTGGAACATTTATATATTTTTTGGAGCCAATAAAAGCATCTGCTACATAGCTTACAATTTACAGAGTGCCACATGCCTTGATTTCAATTGAAATAGTCTTAGTCAGCAGAAGCCAAGAAGACTGTCAGCTCCCACTCACCCAGGACCTAGAGGTACAATTACAAAGAACACACACCCTTCCCAAAACGATGTATGTTCTCTTCCTTTCAGCACTTTATATGGGGTATATGCTACAGTCTGACACCTGAAAACCTAGTTTGCGTCATCATCAACTGCACATTCACATTTAAACAAATTGTTTCTGCCGGCTTACCTTTGAAGTCATATTGATATACGTTCTTCAGAGACTCATGAAGAAAGTAGAAGCTTCCCAGTGCCTAAAATAATAAAAAGAATGAAACATTCAACAACATTTTCATAAAAAAAAAACCTGCAATTACTTTTTAATTCAGAAGCAGAAGGCCAAGACTTGGAGGGTTGATAGGAATACTGAGCTCTTCCACGGCATCCCAAAACATATGGGGAAAGGTATATGTTATATGTATACATATAATAAAATAGTATCCAAGTGAAGACCCCCGTTGCAACGGCCGTTACTTATTCTGTTGAATGTTACAATCTTGGAAATAAAAAAAAAAACTAGGGATGCACCGTATCCACTATTTTGGATTCAGCCTAACCCCTACCTTTGAGAAAGATTCAGCCGAATACCGAACAGAATCCGAACCCTAATTTGCATATGCAAATAATAAAACATCTTTTTACATCCTTGTTTTGTGACGAAAAGTCACATGATTTTAAGGATTCGGTTCGGCCAGGCACAAGGATTCGGCCACATCCTGCTGAAAATGGCCGATTCCTGGCCGAATACCGAACCGAATCCTGGATTCAGTGCATCCCTAAAACATCCGAAGTGAACATGGTTGAGCAATCCCTGCCCAACAGCTCCAGTGTCTGCCCTCACTGGGTCTCAGTCATTTGCGAAGAAGCCCAAACAGAAAACCAAACACAGGTATGGGACCTGTTATCCAGAATGCTCGGGACCTGGGGTTTTGCCAGATATTGTATCTTTCTGTAATTTGGATCTTCATACCTTAAGTCTACTACAAAATCATGTAAACATCAAATAAACTCAATCGGTTGGTTTTGTTTCCAATGAGGATTAATTATATCTTAGTTGGGATCAAGTACAAGGCACTGATTTATTATTATAGAGAAAAGGTAAATAATTTATTTGGCAGTGGTATAACTAGATGCCACTGCGCCCCACAGCATAGGGCCCATAAACACTAATTAGTGGACCTATTTTACCAAGATATATTGAAATTTCTCATTAATTACGGCCTTACTGGGCCCTCTACGCCCCTGGGTCCCCCTGCAAAAGCAAGGTCTGCTCCCTCTGTTGTTACACCCGTTATTTGGATAAAATGGCGTCTATGAGAGACGACATTCCCGTAATTCAGAACTTTCTACATAACGGATCCCATACCTGCATAGTCAATAAAGGTAATCGGTAAATATGTTGAGTCACAAATTCAAACTTAAAGGGATAAATTCACTTCCAATTGTTTTTAATGATAGAATCTACCATTTTCCTACCATATACAAAGTTCACTTTTGCCTCCTGCTTAAACAATATTAAATAAAGTGCACTGATTAGATACAATAGAGAGCCGTTTCCTACATCAGTAGTCCATACTCATAAAGGAATAAGAAAATACTCAGGCTGTGGACAAAGGTTATCCAGTCACGAAAGGAACTTTGCACAGTCCCTGCCTTTATTCTTTATAATGCAATAACAACAAGTGCTCCACGCCCCCAGGTCATATCGCTGCATGTAAATAGCACACAATGATAGCAAACACGTTGACTTGCGTCTGTGTGTAAGTGCTTGGACAGAATGCAATAACACGGCCCAGTATGGGTCATATGCAATGGCGGGTTTATTCATTTATTCGATAATTTGTATACCAAGTTCAGTGGGACCACCTTCCATCCAAGGAAGAAACATGATGGTGTGCAGGGTCAAGTAAATGAACACATATTGGGCAATAAGGGCTCTCCTCGCTGGCGCTGAATTTTGGGGTGGTGTGGAATTGTGTGGAATTCAGGCCATGAGTTAAAAAAGCCAAATAGTCTCCTATAGACACTACTTGCTGGAGCAAATAATTCTGGGGTGGTGTGGAATCGGGTTATGACTTGAAAAAGCCGGATAGACTCCCATAGATACCGCCATTTGGAGCTTAAATGCGTCAGTTATATATGAAGTGATCGGGCAGACTTAGGGACCGATTCACGAAGGGTCGAATATCGAGGGTTAATTAACCCTCGATATTCGACTGGGAATTTAAATCCTTTGAATTCGAATATCGAATTCGAAGGATTTAGCGCTAAAAATTCAATCAATCGATCAAAGGATTTTTCATTCGATCGAACGATTAAATCCTTCGAATCGAATGATTCAAAGGATTTTAATCAAACGATCGAAGGAAAATCCTTCGATCAAAAAATCACAGGCAAGCCTATGGGGACCTTCCCCATAGGCTAACATTGACTTCGGTAGCTTTTAGCTGCTGAAGTAGGGGGTCGAAGTTTTTCTTAAAGGGACAGTACTTCGACTATCGAATAGTCTAACGATTTTTACTTCTAATCGTTCGAATCGTTCGAATTCGATCGAATTTAACCAATTCGATGGTCGAAGTACCCAAAAAATACTTCGAAATTCGATTTTTTTTTTATTCGAACCCTTCACCCGAATTTCGTGAATCGGCCCCTTGATATCGGTAATTAAAACAGCTATGTTATGTTTTAATTCACCAGCTAGAGAAACGAGGACCGATTTGATGGGAAGGTTCACTCTAAAAGGGACATTCTTTTCTTGATTTTTAGCGATAATTTGTAGGGATGCACAGAATCCAGGATTCGGTTCGGGATTCCGCCTTTTTAGGCAGTATTCGGATTCGGAGAATCGTTCTTCCTGGCTGAACCAAAACCTAAGTTGCATAAGCAAAGAAGTTTTTGCATATACAAAGAAGTAAAAGAATGTTTTCCCCTTCCCACCCCTAATTTGTATATGCAAATTAGGGGCGGGAGGGAAATCGCATGACTTTTTGTCACAAAACAAGGAAGTAGTGATGCACCAAATCCACTATTTTGGTTTCAGCCGAACCCTGAATCCTTCGTGAAAGATTCAGCAGAATACCGAACAGAATCTGCATATGCAAATTAGGGGTGGGATGGGGAAAACATTTTTTACTTCCTTGTTTTGTGACAAAAAGTCACACGATTTGCCTCCCCGCCCCTAATATGCAAATGAGGATTTGGATTCGGTTCGGCCGGGCAGAAGGAGTCGGCTGAATCATAATCCTGCTGAAAAAGACCGAATCCTGAACCGAATCTCGAATTTGGTTCATCCCTACAAAGAAGTAAAAAATGTTTTCCCCTTCCCACCCCTAATTTGCATATGTAAATTAGGATTCGGAATGCGTCCGAATCTTTCACGAAGGATTCAGGGGTTCAGCTGAATCCAAAATAGTGGATCCGGTGCATCCCGTATAATCGGATGCTGCAGCATCATGTGACGACAGATTCCCATGGGTCAGTTAAATTAACTAATTAAATAAAGAATTTTTTAATGACTTTTCCACTAAATCTTGAAGTTCCTGAACAGAACCCTTATATAGTAAAGGTTTTCCTTTGTAGTTTCTATAAGAGGAGTGACAGATGTCCCGCTGGCAGCGTATGGATTTGGCTCAGTGATCGCTGCGTTATTTATCACAAGCTGCAAATCTACAGATTAAACATTTGCTGATTTGTCAAAAGCAGGGATCCCCAACCTTTAGAACCCATGAGCAACATTGAGAAGTAAAAGGAGTTGAGGAGCAACACTAGCATGAAAAATGTACCTAGGGTGCCCAAATAAGGGCTGTGATTGGCCATTTAGTAGCCCCTATGTGGATTGTCAACCTACATTGTGGCTCTGTTTGGCAGTACATCTGGGTTTTATGCAGCCAAAACTTGCCTCCAAGCCAGGAATTCAAAAATAAGCACCTGGTTTGAGGCCACTGGGAGCAACAGCCAAGGGGTTGGAGAGCAACAAGTTGCTTGCGAGCTACTGGTTGGGGATCACTGGTCAAAAGCATCAACACGAGGTCCTGCCCATCTCCTTGACATATTAGTTCATCCAAGAGAAAACACTGTCGCACGTGTAATTGATGAGTACACATCCCTGTGATCCAAGCTTGCTGCCTGACTTTTCTTCTCGCCCCATATTCTTTTCCTTGAGTCTCGATACTAGGGATGCACCAAATCCACTATTTGGGATTCGGCCGAATCTCCGAATCCTTCATGAAAGATTCGGGCGAATACCGAACCGAATCCGAACCCTAATTTGCATATGTAAATTAGGGGTAGAAAAGGAAAAAGTGGAAAAAACCCTTCTTTTGTGACGAAAAGTCATGTGATTTTCCTACCCGCCCCTAATTTACATATGCAAATTAGGATTCGGATTCGGTTCGGCCAGGCACAAGGATTCGGCCGAATCCTGCTGAAAATGGCCGAATCCTGGCCGAATCCCGAACCGAATCCTGGATTCGGTGCATCCCTACTCGATACACAAACACAATCCAGAAAGCAGCCGGGAAGGATTCACACAATGCAGTGAAAGTTTCTGGTTACTACAAAGACAACATCTCTTACGGAATAGAAGAGTAATTATTGTACCCCATTTACACCATTACACCTAGTCTGACAAAGGCATTTATCTTTTACGGGATAGTGGATGATTTTTGTACATTGCCTTCCCATGAGCAAACAGTCCCTATAACTTAGCTCCACTACAATGTATAATATCTCTGACTAATAATTTTGGCAACATACATTTATAAAGTTTAAACTTAGGAATTAAAGGGCATGTAAAGGCAAAAACATAAAATCCCATTTTTACTTTTTTTCAATGAAAAAGAAACCTATCTCCAATATACTTTAATTAAAAAATGTGATGTTTTTATAAGAATCCCGACTGTATACAGTGAAATTCTCCCTTCATTTACTGCTGTGGATAGGAATTGTCAGATGGTCCCTAACTGCTGAGCAGGGAAACAATCATACTTATGAGCAGCAGGGGGAGCCCCCGCCTTACTTCCCAGCCATGCAGAACTCAAGCAGCTTTGTTTGTTTCCCTGTAGAGCAGTCGGCGACTGTGTAGAGATTTGTATTGGATTTTATTTTTGCCTTATTGCTGTATTGGCTTCTGGCAGATATTATTAGACTTGTGCTGTTTTGAAAGAGATGGATTTTAAGAAAAACAGGGGCAAGAGAATATAGTTTATAGGGGTCACTTTGTGACCACCAATTTTGGACTAGGTTCTTAGGGTTCTACAAGTTTTTTTCTGTGTGAAGTAAACCAGCAGATGATTTCTGATACACGGACATTTTTTGCACGGAGGCCACATTTACTCTGGCAAACAGTTCTAATCAATCAATTTCTGGCTATTTTAAACAAAAGACTCGTGTCTGCAAATATGAGTAAATGACAAAGACAAGATACAGAATTTGTCGAAACATTTTTCCGAGTCTCGCTGCGTCTTCTTTTTTTTTTTTTAAACAAGGCGTACTGAACCATAAGCTTCAAATAGCAGAATTTCCACCGAGGGGATGCTGAGACAAGCTCTGCAAATTTACTTCTGCGTCGAGCAAACATCCAATGCATTATCCTCGGCATGGAGATCACGCTTATATCATATTCTGCATATTAAAATAAATCTATGTCAAAGCGATTGCACATAATGACCCCAAAACAGTCATTCATGTAGTCATAAAATCCATAATTAGCTCGAAAGGATATTAAAAGTTAAAGTTCAACTTCAGTTTTTAAATGTTTAACCTGCCCTATCAATACCGTCCAGCAAATGTATTTGTTAATGTACGTGCCATATTTGGAATATTAATCAGCTCCGTTGAGGCCTGGCAGGAAGTACTTATCTCCTACCAATCCCTTTAACCCAAGTCTATGTCAACAGTATTTTTGTCACGTTTGACGTTATCGATTACTCGCCCGTTGTTTTAAAAAACCATGAAAAAAATATTTGACAAGACAAACTGTCAGGAACGCACATTAGTCTGCCATTAGAAGAGATGCAAGTCTATTACATGTCAAGGTTTACATGGAGAACATGTATCGGCAACGCATTCTGCACAAATGTCGTATTTACATCGCATGATAACGGCCAAACAAAACACACAGACCTTTTTCTCAGTTACTGCAAACAGATCTCATTGGCAGCGGCTCTCTCAGTTTTTCCACTGAGGCTTTTTAAAGTAGAAGGATATAAACTTATTTTATGAGGTCAACGACTTATTGGCAATATATATATATATGTTAAAGGAGAACTAAAGAAGAAGGCTAGAAATGTTTTGTGCTTCTGTACCAGCCCAAGGCAACCACAGCCCTTTAGCAGTAAAGATCTGTGTCTCCAAAGATGCCCCAGTAGCTCCCCATCTTCTTTTCTGCTGATTCACTGCACATGCTCTGTGCTGCTGTCACTTACTGAGCTTAGGGACCCACTCACAATATACAGTACACATAGGGTCACATTTACTATTGGTCGAATACCTCGAAGTTAAATCCTTCGACTTTGAAAATCGAAGTCGAAGGATTTAGCAAAATTCGTTTGATTGAAGGAATAATCATTCGATCGAACGATTAAATCCTTCGATTCGAAGGATTGTAATCCATCGATAGAACGATTTTCCTTCCATCAGAAATTGGTGCTCGGTAGGTTTTAGTTGGCGAAGTAGGTGGTCAAAGTTTTTTTTAAAGAGACAGTACTTCGACTATCGAATGGTCGAACGATTTTTAGTTCGAATCGTTCGATTCAAGTCGAAGTCAAAGGTCGAAGTAGCCAATTTGATGTTCGAAGTAGTCAAAAAAAAAAAAACCTTCGAAATTCAAAGTATTTTTTATTCTACTCGAGCTAAGTAAATGTACCCCATAGAATAGAAATGTCACAATATAAGGCTGATTAGTAATTAATACAGATAATTACTACATGGCAGCACAGAAACCAGTGCAATTAGCATCAGAATTTTAATAATCAGAACTGACTGTTTTTGTGGTATGTTTAGATACAACCAGTAGTACACACTATAACAAGAGACAGTAGTAATTGTGTATACTAGGGATACATTTAATAGCTATTTTTGGGATTCGTCCAACCCCCGAATCTTGCACTAAGGATTCAGCCGAATTCTGAACTGAAACTGAACCACAATTTGCAGCAAGAAGGGGAAAAGAAGCATTAGCATGCGGAAACAATTTCCGATCCCCTAAATAAGTGACCTAAATCTGTATGACTTTAATGGTTAGGATTCAGTTTCGGCTAGGCTCGTAGATTCAGAGGAATCCTGCTGAAAAAGGCTCAGATTCAGCCCGAATCCAGAAATCAGTGTATCCTTAGCATTTACAAATACCTTGAACATCAACAGCAGCTTTTAATGAATGTATATTGAAATCTGCTTGGACTTAGATCTTCCTTTATTAGGGAAATATTTGTATTTAGGTTTGTTTTGGTTCCTCCTTGAGGCATTGCATTTAATAGAAATATGTAAGAAGGGACTATATATATATATATATATACTATGTGCGGACTGTCCAAAAAAAAACAATGGAAAACCAAAAGTTTATCACATTACGTGTTTTTTTTAAAGAAAAGTATGAGATCAACTTGGTGTCTTAATATTTTTTGTATGTTTATTGCACAGTGACACCTGGGGTTACCAAAACAGTTTCACTATAATATGCCGGCAAGCATAATCATTTGAAGGAATCCTGAAAATTTAGTTAAAAAATGCCTTACTATTGATTTTTATTTTGGGGCGTATGAGCATCAGCTCACGTGTAAATATTGTCACTCCTGGGAATGTGCTGGCAGCCAAATATGCCTTTCTGGCCTTGGAACAGTTGGACACATTGTCAATAAGCAAAAAGGCCAATTATAAGCCTTAGGGCAGAGACACACGATGCAATTCGGGGAGATTAATCGCCCAGCGACAAATCTCATCTTCTTCTGGGCGACTAATCTCCCGAACTGCCTCCCCATTGGCTAGAATGTAAATTGCCGGCGGGATGGCACTTGGATCGATTCGTTTTCCAAGGACGCCCAAAGTTTTCTCGTGAGGCAACTTCTGAAACCGAAGTGCTCCAAATGATTTTCATTCTAGCCGGAGGGAAGGCAGGAGAGGCAGTTCGGGGAGATTAGTCGCCCCGAAGGAGAGGCGTATTGTCGCCGGGCCACTAATCTCCCCAAATTGCAGCTTGAGTCTCTGCCCAAAATTAGATCTGTTGCCTGGGCCACTGCTCTCAGACAGATGGGTCACACTAAATAGTAAAGGGAGCAATGGTGACTTTTCCCACTCCAGCTCATTTGCTCCATCTTGAGAACCAAAGCTTAAAGGCGACCCGTCACCCAAAAAAATTATTCAAAATCCTATTTTATCAAGCAAAATGAACTTAAATTACACTGTATAAATTATTTGAATCTTGTGTCCTTCAGTCTGGGAATTCATAATTATAACAAGCAGGCAGGAGCCATTTTGTGGACACTGTTATTAAGACAAGTCTTGTATCATCTCAGAATCTTGTTTGTGCACCAGAATGGGGGACCTGATGTCCATCCCCATGCCCTGGCTACACAATAGAGGCATAGAGAAGGGGCAGACAATATTTGATTGACAGCTGAGATTTTTAAATGAGCTTACATCAGCCATGAATGCTTTAATAAAAAATAGAAATTGGATTTTATGTTTAATTTGAAAAGGGCTTTTATTATACAGCTTTTTGTGTCTGGGTGACAGGTCCACTTTAACAAAAAGCAGACTAGAAATCCTGCACATTAGGTTTGGGGATTCGGTATCCGTCCAAGCCCACCGTAAACCTTTAGCAGGGAAGGGCTGTGCCTCAAAAACTTCCCCCTGTATCTCCCCCTATCTATGATTCCCAGCAAATGATCCTGTCAATTATCTGGGCTTAGGGACAGACTCACAATATACTGCATATTTAGAAAAGTCACAATACAAGGCCAATTGGTAATCAATTTATGCTAATTTCACAGCAGCTCAGAAGCCAGTGCAATTAGCATCAGAATGTAATAATTAGCCCTGTAGCCATGACAGACAACCTAATTTTTTGTTGGATAATTAGCGACGACACCTAAGCTTAAGGTGGCCATACATGGATAGATCCGCTCGTTTGGCGATGTTGCCAAACTAGCGGATCTCCCTCCGATATTCCCACCTTGAGGTTGGCAATATCGGGCAGATCCGATCGTGGGCCCTAGGGCCCAACGATCGGATCCTAGCATTCACAAACGGGCGGTCGGATCGCGGGACCGCATCAACGAACAGATGCGGCCGGCGATCCGACGGGATTTTTAAACCCATCCGATCGAGATCTGGCCGACTTTCGGCCAGATCTCGATCGGGGAAGCCCGTCGGGGGCCCCCATACACGGGCCAATAAGCTGCCGACACGGTCTGTCTGCAGCTTTTATCGGCCCGTGTATGGCCACCTTTAGCTTCTCAACAGCTGCCCAGAGTCCACTGAGCATGTGCAGTGCCGCTGACACTCCTAATAAAAGATGGGACGCTTCTGTGCACAACTTTGTAGGCCTTAATCGTTACTGCTATAGAGACGCTGAACCTCTAGGCTGGTGTAGTAAGTTCAATATATAACATTTTTAGCCATATTAATTTTTCGTTTTCAGTTTAGTTGGCCTATAATGTAACTGACTCGTTCACCCGAGAGATGTTTTGATGTGTTCTCCTCTCCAAATCTGATAGAGACACATCAGGTGACCAAAGTAAACTGCATGACACCAGCCCGCATTATAAATAACTGTATTGACCTTCTTTGCTTGGTACACACATTTATTGATCAATAGGTAGTGTGCAAACTATTTCATGCCAATCAACATAAAGTTGCGCTGATAAAGCCCATATGAACCCAGCCCTCCATAAACACACTTGAGTAACCAACGACAAACCAATAAAAACATGCCTGCCAAACCAAGCAGAAAATGGATCCACCCTGTATTCAGCCAAGTGATACAGGTATGGGACCTTTTATCCAGAATGCTCTGGACCTGGGGTTTTCCGGATAAGGGATCTTTACATAACTTGTACTGTATATGCATACCTTACGTCTACTAGAAAATCATGTAAACAGAAATAAACCCAATAGGCTGTTTTTTTTTCTTCTAATCTTAAGGGCAGGTTTACGAAAGGGCAAAGTGACTAACGCTGGCGAAGATTCGTTTTCAAGCACTTCGCAGATTTACTAATGAGCGCAGGCGTCACTTTGCTAGCAAAGGAGATAGACGCTAGTGGTGATTCGCACGCTATTGCTAGGTGAATTTTCGCTCTGGAGAATGGACGTTACTCCGCAAATTGATTAAGATGCGAATTTTACTGAACGTTAACTCTTTCGCCAGACTTGCCTTCTCCAGCTCAGACCAGGTGAAGTGCATTGGAGAGTATAGATCTTCCTCGATCTTCTGTTACTTACATCATATTTTTAGTGGAAAAAGTCCCAAAAAACGCTGGCATCTTTTCCTTTTTTCAGAGTGATAGGCTACAAAAGTCCTTAAATTTTTTTTGGGGGTAATCGGGTTCCCCATACATTTTCTAACATGTGGCACATAAACTATACACTGGGCTCATGTGTAGGGCATTATAACAACTTTATTTTATTTATTAAAGTTCCCTGGACTTGTGTAATGTAATGTATTTGCTGCAACATATATGTCCATTCAACTTTAAATTTACCATGTATGCCAATTAGCCTGAGCCAAGACCTCTAACAAAGTTGCGCTAGTCGAAAAACGTTAGAGAAAATTCGCCAGCGTTCAGCTCCCTGGACGCAACTTCGCATTAGTCAATTAGCGTTGTCTGAGCGAATTTTCATCTGGCAAAATATAGCGATGGGTGAGAAGCCGTCACTGCCAAATTTTCGTTGCTTAGTAAATTTACCCCTTAGTTTGGATCAAGGACAAGGTACTATTTTATTATTACAGAGAAAAAGGAAATCATTTAAAAAAAATTGGATTATTTGATTAAAATAGAGTCTATGGGAGACGGCCCGTCTGTAAATGAGTTTTCTGGATAACGTGTTTCCGGATAATGGATCCCATACCTGTACAGGTGCAAGTGCACGTATATACAGTGAAAGCTCAATTTTACATTCCCTTGGTTTTAAGTTTTCCCTCATTTGACATTGTTGTTTTGTGGTCCAACCTATGCATAAGACATTTCCCCAATTCTACATTTTCCTGGATTTTACACCATTATTTTCTGGTCCCCTCAAAAACGTAAAATGGGGGTTCTACTGTATATACATTTGGCAGATAGGGGAGGTTATTCTCATGTAGACTGCATCTAAACTTGGCTCAGAATTCAGCTTGCTGCATATTCTTTGAACCCCAGGATTATGTATACACTACAACCTAGAGCAGTGATTCCCAACCAGTAGCTCGCTAGTAACATGTTGCTCCCCAAACCCTTGGATGTTGCTCTCAGTGGCTTCAAAGCAGGTGCTTACTTTTGAATTCCAGGCTTGGAGGTAAGTTTTGGTGCATAAATACCAGGTGTACTGCCAAACAGAACCTCAATGTAGGTTGACAATCCACATAGGGCCAATCACAGCACTTATTTGGCACCCCAAGAACATTTTTTATGCTAGTGTTGCTCCCCAACTCCTTTTTCATCTGATTGTTGCTCACAGGTTCAAAGGGATGGGGATCCCTGCCCTAAAGAAACAGGACGGCAAAAGATAAACCATAATAATTAAGTGTGTTTATGATTTGGAGGTTGGGTTACGATCATACACAACAATTACGTTGTCCCCAGAAGCCCAACCCTAGAGAAAGTTCTACCTACGATGTTGTTTCCATTGAGTCTCCGGCAGTCAATAACATAAAACTCACCTTTACTAACCCACTAATAAATTGTTGCTCAACAATAGCTGTCGGTTTTTGTATTCCGTTTTGTCAGCGCACAAGGGAGTGCGGATAAACCTCCCCACGTCTGGCCCATTGTGATGGACTTACCACTATTAATAGGCAATGTAAAAGTATATATTTGTTAACTATGTCCATCGCTCACTTAATCAAGACTTCCTGATCCAAGACCAAATACCTATTATTCATTAGATCTGGAGAAACTGCCCTTGCACACAAATCGACGGTCGTTAAAACATATTCCATCACTTTTTATTTGCAAACAAATTCAGCGACTGGCAATTTATCATTTCCTGAATTAGACTTATCAGCAGAAGTACAAATCACGAAATGGCTGTTGGGAAGCTCGTTCGTACTCTCTAGCCTTCTGGCTTTCAGGTCACCATTGTCCCTCCTTATCATGGCCATCAGTTTATTAGATAATTGCCTAAATTAAATTGTGTGTGGGGGGGGAAACAAACAATTAGGGGAAGGATTAAGAAAGAATGGACATCTACAGCAAAACGGAATATATTCTGCCATTAACAGAGTAACGTAGGCAGCTTGTAGGGCTGGGGAGTAATTAATCTTATCTTTACCAGTCATTTAACAGCTTTAACATATCGCAATATCAAGGTGTAAAGGTATAAATAGGTGTATAATCTCTTGAATGAATTGCTGCACAAGGATTACACAACTGCCTGATAATGTCAAGCAGGGAAATATAGGCCTGGGGTACAGAACTATAATAACCACCAATCAGATACATTTCTTTGGTTATTTTAAAGGGGTATATGGCTATTAAGCTACATTTTAGTATGTTTTATCATTTTCAGTTTGTCTTTTATATTTCCAATCTGCAATACAGGTTCAGGTATGGGACCTGTTATCTAGAATGCCTGGGGCTTTCCGGATAATGGATCTTCTGTAATTTGGATCATCATACCGTTTGTTTATTACACACAGGCAGATTCGACAATCTCCCCGAACTGCCCTTGCGTGTCTACCCGTCTGCTATAATGAAAAGTCGCCTGCGCTAAAGCACACGCGGTGCTTCGTTTTCTGAAGTTGCCCGCAGTTGCAACATGAAGAAACTTTGCACGACTTCGGAAAACGAACCGCTGCGTGTTCTTTAGCACAGGCGACTTTTAATCGTAGCGGACAGGAAGACACGTTCGGGGAGATTGTCGCCCAGAAGAAGAGGCGATTAGTCGCCAGGCGAATCTGCCCATGTGTCACAAGCCCAAGTCTACTAGAAAATCATGTAAACCTTAAATAAACCTTAAAAGCCACGTTTTGCATCCAGTAAGGATTAATTATATATTAGTTTGGATCAAGTACAAAGAACTGTTTTATTATTATACAGAAAAAGGAAATCATTTTTAAAAAACTGAATTATTTTAATAAAATAGAGTCTATGGGAGACAGGCTTTCCGTAATTTGGATCTTTCTGGATAAAGTGTTTCCAGATAACAGATTCCATACCTGTTAAAGATGTGTTATCTATAAACCCGTTATCCAGAAAGCTCAGAATTACAGAAAGACCATCTCCCATATAGACTGCATTTTATCTAAACAATCCAGTTTTTAAAAAATGATTTTCTATTTCTCTGTAATAATAAACCAGTACCTTGTACTTGATCCCAAACTAAGATATAATTAAAGGAAAACTATACCCCTCAAACAATGTAGGTCTCTATTAAAAGATACTGAGTAAAACAGCTCATGTGTAAAACCCTGCTTCATGTAAATGAATCATTATCATAATAATATACTTTTTTAGTAGTATGTGCCATTGGGTAATCATAAATAGAAATTTGCCATTTTAAAAAATAAGGGCCGCCCCCTGGGCCGTATGTGTGCACACATACAAACCACATGTAAGGTCACATGAGCCAATTAACAGACAGAGTTCTGCCTTTTGCTTCCTCACTTCTTCCTGTTACAGTTAGTGTTGTAGTATTTCTGGTCAGGTGATCTCTGAGGCAGCACAGATAGAGTCACGAAATGGTGGTTCAAGGCAAGAGATGTAAAAGGGCAATATTTATGTAAATATATATTCCAGTTTGGTAAGATTCTTTAATATGTCATTCAATTTGATATAAACTATCTGTTGCTTAAGTGTTCATTTTGTGGGTATAGTTTTCCTTTAATCCTAGTGATGAGCGAATAAATTCACCTGGCGCGAATTTACAGCAAAAATCCACGAAAACTTGCCTATTGACTTTTATTTATTTATTTTTTTATTTCCGGAGAAAATTCGCCCAGCACTAATCCTTACTGGAAGCAGAATCAGACTACTGGGTTTAATTTATATTGGGATTTTCTAGTAGACTTAAGGTATGAAGATCCAAATTATGAAAAGATCCATTAATTGGAAAACCCCAGGTCCCCAGCATTCTGGATAACAGGTCCCATACCTGTATATCATCTCTGTATCTCAGGTGCATGATGTCCAGCTATATAAGGGACTGTTTTATTATTACAGAGAAAAGGGAAATGATTTTTTAAAAAATTTAGATTATTTGGATAAAATGAAGTCTATGGGAGATGGCCTTTATGTAATTCGGAGCTTTCTTGATAAGGTGTTTCCGGATAACGGATCCCATACCTGTATATATATATATGTATTCTATGTAAGAGAATTTAGATTATTTGGATAAAATGAAGAATATGGGAGATGGCCTTTATGTAATTCGGAGCTTTCTGGATAAGGTGTTTCCGGATAACGGATCCCATACCTGTATATATATATATGCATTCTATGTAAGAGAATTTAGATTATTTGGATAAAATGAAGTCTATGGGAGATGGCCTTTATGTAATTCGGAGCTTTCTGGATAAGGTGTTTGCGGATAACGGATCCCATACCTGTATATATATATATATGTATTCTATGTAAGAGAATTTAGATTATTTGGATAAAATGAAGTCTATGGGAGATGGCCTTTATGTAATTCGGAGCTTTCTGGATAAGGTGTTTGCGGATAACGGATCCCATACCTGTATATATATATATGTATTCTATGTAAGAGAATTTAGATTATTTGGATAAAATGAAGTCTATGGGAGATGGCCTTTATGTAATTCGGAGCTTTCTGGATAAGGTGTTTCCGGATAACGGATCCCATACCTGTATATATATATATGTATTCTATGTAAGAGAATTTAGATTATTTGGATAAAATGAAGTCTATGGGAGATGGCCTTTATGTAATTCGGAGCTTTCTGGATAAGGTGTTTCCGGATAACGGATCCCATACCTGTATATATATATATGTATTCTATGTAAGAGAATTTAGATTATTTGGATAAAATGAAGTCTATGGGAGATGGCCTTTATGTAATTCGGAGCTTTCTGGATAAGGTGTTTCCGGATAACGGATCCCATACCTGTATATATATATGTATTCTATGTAAGAGATGTAATACTCCCCAGCTGTGTTCTGGAAGGCCAGATTTATCATACAATTAAATGCCCCACCCTGTTCAATCCTCCCTAGCGATCGTCAAATGAGAGATGATTGATTTACAAACGACCACATTTTAAATTTCATATCCCTAGGCTAAACATGAAATAATTGGACAAAGTTGTTCCCATGTCTGACCCAACACAATCGAGTCCCGCTCAAGGTTGACTGCCTGTATGAGAAATATGTGCATAATTTCATTTCGTCTCCCGTCCAACATCCAATGTTAGAAGTTAATTAAATTGCTTGTCCATTGTATTCATCCACTTACAAAGCTAATGATATTCTGCTGCTGAATTAAAGAGAATTTTATAAAGCTTGCTGTATGGAAGCTGGCAGACAATGCATGGAGACGCTGATCTCTGTCAGTTTCTGATTGCAGGCCTTCTAATTAGGAGATAAAATAAATGTTTTCATGTCTGCCAATACACAAGACAAGCCATTCTGACGGCGAGGTTAAGTGTATTTTTGTTTTTCAATAGCAACTTAATAATAGCTCGTATGTGCCGCAATAAATTCCACTCGATTAATAAAGCTGTTAAATTAGTGCATTACTGTAACGAAGATAAACTGCTGGACAACAAGGCAGCAACCCCCGAGAAAACAAGACAAGGGCTGGCACACGTCACTAAGGGTCTTGTTCAAGGACAATCCCCGCGAGATGGTAAATTCCCGAAATACGGGGATAAAAAAAGTTCAGGCTTAAGGCTGCCATACACTATTAGATCCACTCGTTTAAGCAGATCTTAAAGGGGTGGTTCATCTTTAAAGGAGAAGTAAACCCTAAAAACGAATGGGGTTAAAAATGCCATATTTCATATATTGAACTTATCGCACGAGGCTAAAGTTTCAGCTTGTCAATAGCAGCAATGATCCAGGACTTCAAACTTGTCACAGGGAGTCACCATCTTGGAAAGTGTCTGTGACACTCACATGCTCAGTGGGCTCTGATTGGCTGTTGAGAAGCTAAGCTTAGGGCTCGTCACTAATTATCCAGCAGAAAATGAGGTTAGTCTGTAATATAAGCTGATGCTACAGGTTTGCTGATTATTCAATTCTGATGCTAATTGCACTGGTTTCTGTGCTGCCATGTAGTAATTATCTGTATTAATTACTAATCAGCCTTATATTGTGACATTTCTATTCTATGTGTCCTGTATATTGTGAGTGGGTCCCTAAGCTCAGTAAGTGACAGCAGCACAGAGCATGTGCAGTGAATCAGCAGAAAAGAAGATGGAGAGCTACTGGGGCATCTTTGGAGACACAGATCTTTACTGCTAAAGGGCTGTGGCTGGTACAGAAGCACAAAACATAATGTACAACATTTCTAGCTACTTCTTTAGTTAAACTTTAGTTCTCCTTAAAGTTATCTTTTAGTATGTTATAGAATGGTTAAGTCTAAGCAACTCTTTATTATTTACTTTTTTATCCAGGTCTCTGCGTATTGGTGGCATCAGAGTTACAATAACTAAGCAAAAATAGCTGGGGTGTGATGGAACATACAGTATGTACAGTAAAGACTTAGCTGGAATATGGCAAAAACTAAAAAAAAAAAAATATACACAGGAAAAAGTTCATAAAGTAAAATCATAAAAGATTTAGCAGCACCTTCAAAAATCTAACACGTCAGTGATTTAACAGGTCTGTAAGAGCAATTACTGTTGTCCTCTGCTGCCACAAAGTGGTGGATGTGAATACGAGATGAAATCAGGACCTTTATTCTCTAAAGCTGGCCATAGATGCAAAGATCCGATTGTACGAATCACCGTACGATCGGACTTTCCCATCTCCCGACCCGCCACTAACCATTCAGATCAAAGTCTTACCAGTCAGATTAGTTAAAGAACAGATCAGCAATGTTCTGCCCCTGACAGCAATCGTACGATATCTATGTCCAACCAAAGCTAGTGACAGTCTCCCACTGAAAATCGTATGATCGGCAATACACGCAGAGATATTATCGGCAGCCGACAGAAATTTTCTAACCTGTCCGATCGACCAAACGACCAATCTCCGCCGGACGAAAAATGTCGGGACTCTCCACACACGTTCAGAAAATCGTACGAATCCTCGATTCATACGATCAGATCTTTGCGTCTATGGCCAGCTTAACTTTACTTTCATATGATTGGACAATGGCTGCATTGTGGTCTTGCCATCACAGATCTTGCCAATCGTGCGTCTTAAGGTGGCCATCCACGGGCAGATAAAGCTGCCGATATCGGTCATTTAGACCAATTCGGCAATTTATCTGCTCGTGTATGGGGGGCTTTCAACGGGTCTTCCCAGTTGATACCTGGCCACGATATCAATCAGGAAGGTTTAACTTTTCCACGACCGACCCTGCTCCTCCTTGTAATCCGATCATTCGGCCCAAGGGCTGAATGTTTGGATTATCCCGATATAGCCCTGCCGTTGGTGGGCATATGGGCGATGTCGTCAGATCTCTTCATGTATGGCCAGCTTCAGCTATGCCTTAAAACAGGGGTTCCCAACCTTTGTTTACGTGTGAGCCACATTCAAGTGTAAAATAATGTTGTTGAGCAACATAAGCACGCAAAATGTTCCTGGGGCTTCCAAATAAGGGCTGTGATTGGGTATTGGTAGCTCCTATGTGGATTTTAAGCTAAAAGGAGGCTCTGTTTGGCAGTGCATGTGGTTTTTATGCATTAAGGCTAACCTTTAAGACCAGAACTCAAAAAAAGTAGCACCTGTTTGGAGGCCACTGGGAGCAACGTCCAAGGGGTCACAGAGCAACATGTTGCTCACGAGCCACTGGTTGGGGATCACTGCCTTAAAACATTAATGTCAGATGGTTTTCTCACTGAAGCCGAGCAACCATCCATCCAAAGTCAATGTAGCTCACATCTTTATTGCACATGTAGTATCAGTCATCCTGTGCCTTTTGGTTCTAACAGCAGCAAATCTTTCCCTTCTCTAAAGCTCCCCATAGACGCGACGATTCTTCTTGCCGAACAACCGATTTTAGGGAAGTCCGTCCAATCCTCCGAAATTATCGTGTGGTTAGTGGCATTGGAATGATCGTACATCTTACGATTTTTCGGCCGACATCTGTCAGGAAATTGATCGGCCAGGTCAAAAAATCTTTGTCGATCCCAGTGCAATCTATCTATGTTTGCAGGGCCAAGCAGGCAGCTCCCCTTTGTTTTCCTGCCAAATTGGTCTTTTTAGTTGATGGTAAATTCGTACTGAGAAGATCGTAGTCTCACGATCAGGATCTGATCTTTTAAAAAGCTCAACATCTATGGCCAGCTTAAGAGGGTGCCATGCAAGGAGTGGCCTAAGGGTGGCGTGCCTGTGGATGCAAATATACCCCCTGATCAAGGTATGTAATCACAATACCAGAGGAACACTACTCAGGATTAGCAAGAGATGAACTGATCAGCACATTTAGAAGACAAGCTGAATGCATTATAGTGTTCCATCAGCGACACAGCCCGATGCCATACGTCAACCATCAGAGACAAACGCAAACAAATACTAAAGTGATGGAAACTGCTGGTTATAGATTACAATGATTTATAATCTTACATAAGCACCAAAAAACAACTTAATTTTATGAAGCGCCTTCCAGCCGCAAAAAAGCCAGAGCGCATTTCAAAAATATGCATACTTCACCGTTAACTTTACACAATTCCAATTCAGCATGAATAATGCCGCTTGTATTAAACCTTTTAGCACAGAGAAATAGAATTGCAATTTCTGCCTTGTATCCAATTATAAAATTAGCTTCAATGCATTAAACCATTTTGTATATCAAAGAGGTTACGCAAAACAAGGGTAATCCATACATTTCACCATTAATTAAATCACAAGGGACGGTTATGCCATTAATAAAATCTTCAGCCTCTTGATCTTTTTAACATCATTATCCTTTGAATGCCATAACTGAATTCACACTGATTATACAATGGCCCATTGCATAATGCAGATGATTTAACATAATTAAAGTAAGAGGCATTTTCATGAATACGGCCAACACCAAACACAAGCCCACTGATGAGCAAGCTCTTGGTATTATGAGTTTTCAGTGCAAATAAAAATATCTGTAATGATTTTTAAATTACACTAATTACATCTCACAAAAGATTTGCACTCTCCTGGTTTTTATCTGGTGACCTAAGGTCAGTCGGAATGTTCTTGGCTATTTTTCAGGAACAGATGCTGAAAGTTGGAAGCAGCAAACGTATTTGTTTAAGGTTGTCATATAGCAGGTGGTCTATTTAATTGGCAGGTCCAACTAATTTGATCATTCAGACTAGGCCAAGGCTTAGTTCATACTGATGGAGGACCCAGGGGTCATGGATTCAACCCATGGTCAACAGGATTTTCCAACCTGTACAATATCTGGTCAAGCTCTAATCTGATACTGCTGGAGGCCATTGTTTTAGGCCAAGAAACGGTTCACTCATGAACAAGCTGGAGCACATAAATAAAATAAAGACATTTCGGGAACAAGGGGGTCTTTAGATAAGTACCCTGCTTGGTTTTAAGATAGGGTATGTACATGCACCACATCTGTGCAATACACCCATTCAAGGATACATTTGTTCTGGTCCATAATGCCTGTGCTCACGTCACAACTGGTAAATGATTAATTTCAGTTGAAGGCAAAGGGCCTTAGGGCAGAGACACACGCTCAGTTTTCCGAAGTCTCCTTGTGAGGCAACTTCAGGCGACTTCGGAAAACGAAGTGCACCGATTGCCATCTCATCATCGATTTACATTCTAGCCGGCGGGAGTTAGTTCGGGGAGATTAGTCACCCCGAAGAAGAGGAGATTTGTCACTGGCCGACTAATGTCCCCGAATTTGAGCGTGTGTCTCTGCCCTTAAACTCTAGAATTGGCACCCCTATGGCACAAAGCATACATCTCAAAGGTCCTATTTTCCACAGGACAATCCTGATTCATGGATCCTAAAAAGGGCAAAGTTTACCAAAAGACAGATTTGACAACATTAGGTTAGGGCTATGGCCTACAATTTTCCTCAGATTCAAAGGCTGGGAGTTATGCCCAAGAATTCAATGGGAGGAATCATTCTGAAAGCCAATATGTTGAGTTAACTTGAGTTTAGGCAACATGGAGTTAGGGGCAAATTCACTAAGATGCGAAGCGCCGAACGCTAGCGTCAATTCGCTAGCGTTTGGCATTTTCGGTACTTCGCAAATTCACTAACGAACGTTGGCATAAATTCGCTAGTGTTACTTCGCACACTTACGCCAGGCGAATTTTTGCTAGAGATGTAACTATGCAAATTCACTAACTTGCGCAGTGTACTGAACGCTACCTTTTACGCTAGACTTCCTTCGCCACCTCAGACCTGGCGAAGCGCAATAGAGTAGATAGGGATTGTTTCCAAAAAAGTCCCAAAAAACGCTGGCGTGTTTTCTACATGATGGGTGATAGGCTGAAAAAGATCGAAATTTTTTTTGGGGCTCCCCTCCTTCCCCCCTACATTACTGACTCATGGCAACTTACCTAGACAGTGGGCACATGTGTAGGGCAAAATAAAATTTATATTTGCTGATTTGAAGGTTTTCTAGGCATTTGTAGTGCTGATACGTGTTCCTCCATTGAAATTTGAATTTCGCGCCGTATGCAAATTAACCATCGCTAGCGAAACTTCGCTTCGCTTGGCGAATTAACGCTAGCGCAACTTCGCAAACTTACGCTACCCCTGTGCGCAACTTCAGATTTTAGTGAATTTGCGGAGCGCTGGCGAAAATACGCCTGGCGAAGTGCGCCTGGCGCAACTTCGCATCTTAGTGAATTTGCCCCTTAGTCTTTGGCTTTCAGACACTCAGGGCACATTTACTAAGGGTTGAATATCGAGGGTTAATAAACCTTAGAATTCGACCCTCAAAGTAAAATACTACAAATTCGATTATCAAATTTGAAGGATTTACCGCAACCTGTTGATATTGTAACAGTTCTGAGAAATATTTGCCTGTCTCCTTTATAAAAACATCGGTTTCTGCTGGTTTGTTGCTGTAAATTCTAGACACATGACTACAGAAAAATATACAGGTGTGGAATCAGTTATCCAAAATACAGAAAGACCATCTCCAGTAGACTCCATTTTAACCAAATAATTCACATTTGTAAAAATTATTTGCTTTTTTCTCTGTAATAATAAAACAGTAGCTTGTATTTGATCCCAACTAAGATATAATTAATCCTTATTGGAACCCAAACCAATAAATTGGGGTTATATAATGTTTACATGATTTTCTAGAAGACTTAGGGGCAGATTTACTAAGGTTTGAATGGTAAATTTAAAATGTATTTATTTTTGGTCATAAAAATATCCCTGGAAAACGTTCTAATTCAACTATTTACCTGCCAAGTTCATGTAGAAGTCAATGGCAGAGGTTCATTGACCCATATGAAAATGTTAATAGCCTTCCTGACATTCAAGTTTTTTTCGGAGTAAAACTTGATTCGAATTGCGCTTGTATTCGATTCGAATACAAAACAAATTTTCCGGTCGTTCCCATTCGAACAAATTTTAGACGTTTGAGTTTTTTATAAATAACCTCCCATTCGAGGTGTGAGTACATACAAATATTTTCTGTACAAAAATTCATATAACTTGAAAATTCGACCTTTGATAAATAACCCCCTTAAAGTATGAAGATCCAAATCATGGAAAGATCTGTTTTCCGAAAAACCTTAAAGGGATCCTGTCATCAGAAAACATGTTTTTTTTCAAAAAGCATCAGTTAATAGTGCTACTCCAGCAGAATTCTGCACTGAAATCCATATCTCAAAAGAGCAAACAGATTTTTTTTATATTCAATTTTGAAATCTGACATGGGGCTAGACATTTTGTCAATTTCCCAGCTGCCCCAAGTCATGTGACTTGTGCCTGCACTTTAGGAGAGAAATGCTTTCTGGCAGGCTGCTGTTTTTCCTTCTCAATGTAACTGAATGTGTCTCAGTGGGACATGGGTTTTTACTATTGAGTGTTGTTCTTAGATCTACCAGGCAGTTGTTATCTTGTGTTAGGGAGCTGCAATCTGGTTACCTTCCCATTGTTCTTTTGTTTGGCTGCTGGGGGGGAAGAGGGAGGGGGTGATATCACTCCAACTTGCAGTACAGCAGTAAAGAGTAACTGAAGTTTATCAGAGCACAAGTCACATGACTTGGGGCAGCTAGGAAATTGACAATATATCTAGCCTCATGTCATATTTCAAAATTGAATATAAAAAAATCTGTTTGCTCTTTAGAGAAATGGATTTCAGTGCAGAAGTCTGCTGGAGCAGCACTATTAACTGATTCATTTTGGAAAGAAAATGTTTTCCCCATGACAGTATCCCTTTAAGTCCAGATAATTCTGGATAACAGGTCCCATACCTGTACTCCTATTTGCAATTTACTTTGCTCAAGGTTCTGCACAAAATTGGGTTATTTCTATGTCTTAAAGGAATAGTTCAGTGTGAAAATAAAAACTGGGTAAATAGATAGGCTGTGCAAAATAAAAAATGTTTCTAATATAGTTAGTTAGCCAAAAATGTAATGTATGAGGGCTGGAGTGAACAAATGTCTAATAAAACAGCCAGAATCCAACTTCCTGCTTTTCAGTTCTATAACTCTGAGTTAGTCAGCGACTTGAAGGGGGGCCACATGGTACATTTCTGTTCAGTGAGTTTGTAATTGATCCTCAGCATTCAGCTCAGATTCAAAAGCAACAGATATGACCCATGTGGCCTCCCCTCAAGTCTCTGATTGGTTACTGCCTGGTAGCCAGGGTAACCAGTCAGTGTAAACAAAGAGAGCTGAAAAGCAGTTCTGACTGATATGTTACACATAAAATCACTCCAGCCTTTATACATTACATTTTTTGCTAACTAACTATATTAGAAACATTTTTTATTTTGCACAGCCTATTTATTTATCCAGTTTTTATTTTCACACTGAACTATTCCTTTAAAGAGTAACTAAATCTTCTTCCATTCGACAGACTTCATTCATTTGCCAAAGCATAATTTTACCCAGCCAATCAGTGGCTCCTACCTGTACCAGAAGACAAGGTTTTAATGGGACCCCTACCATTTCGGCAAGAATAGCCCAAATGTATGTTCTGCTAGAGATAATAAAGAAAATCGCTGTGAGAAGGATATAATATCTACTGAGATGCCAAGTGGCAATGAAATGATTAGAGGAAGAGAGGTCACAATGAAAGAACATATCTATCAGCTTTTCTTTTTCCTCTTAAAGGAAAACTATACCCCCAAAATGAACACTTAAGCAACAGATAGTTCATATCATATTAAGTGGCATATTAAAGAATCTCACCAAACTGGAATATATATTTAAGTAAATCTTGCCCTTTTACATCTCTTGCCTTGAACCCCCATTTTGTGATGGTCTGTGTGCTGCCTCAGAGATCACCTGACCAGAAATACTTCAACTCTAACTGTAACAGGAAGTAGTGTGGAAGCAAAAGACACAACTCTGGCTGTTAATTGGCTCATGTGACCTAATATGTATGGTTTGTTGGTTTGTTTGTGAGTACAGTGAATCCTACGATCCCAGGGGGCGGGCATTATTTTTTAAAATGGCAATTTTCTATTTATGATTACCCAATGGCACATATTACTAAAAAGGTGTATTATTATGAAAATGGTTTATTTACATGAAGCAGGGTTTTACATATGAGCTCTTTTATGCAATATCTTTTTATAGAGACCTACATTGTTTGGGGGGTATCGTTTTCCTTTAATGCATCGCTGATGACAAAGTAGAGAATGGTGACAAACTGCTTCAAAAAATGGAGAATGAAAAACACTGGGGTGAAAGGGCAAAGGTAACACGGAGGGACAATCTTCTTATAGAATCGGTGATTGAAGCAGCTGTCTTTATTTGACACCAGTTACGGCAATGAGAGCCGCCGCCCACTGAGTGAATTAACGGCTTCAAACCTTAGACAACTCATGTTACTGTCCATTAATGGACTACTATTGCTGATGAGATTCTCTCTGAAAGCACCTGGCACCAATCTGTAGCTTAGAGGAAATGGCCGGGACGTTTGCAAAGAGGTTCTGAAAGATCGCAAGAAAGAAGCTTCTCTGAGTAAAGCTTTGGAGAATTAAAATATTCTAAAGCAAATGGGATACACAAAGCATATATGGAGACATCAAGTTCCTAAATACAAGCCTAACAGAGTATTCTTTGACTGACATGTAAATAGAAAGACCTCACATTATATTTTGACACACATCAGGCACCATCTTCAGAAACCACAGTAGAAGTAAACGGGTCTACTAGATACATAGAATACAAAACAAGGAATAAGGATCAGTTCTGGTTTAGAGGTAAGGTAAGAAAGAAATTCCCCATGGCCTCTAGTTGCCAAAGGTAAACTCAAGGTGATTATATAATGTTTACATGATTTTCTAGAAGACTTATGGGCAGCTAACATAACCCTGGAAAACGTTCTAATTCAACTATTCACCTGCCAAGTTCATGTTAAAGTCAATGGCAGAGGTTCGTTGACCCATATGAAAATTTTAATAGCCTTCCTGGCATTCAGGGTTTTTTAGGAGTAAAACTTGATTCGAATTGCGCTTGTATTCGATTCGAATACAAAACAAATTTTCGGGTCGTTCCCATTCGAACAAATTTTAGACGTTTGAGTTTTTTCATAAATAACCTCCCATTCGAGGTGTGAGTACATACAAACTTCAGCAGAATTCTGCACTGAAATCCATGGGGCAAATTCACTAAGATGCGAAGTTGCGCCAGGCGCAACTTCGCCACAATTCGCCATACTTCGCCAGGCGTATTTTCGCCAGCGCTCCGCAAATTCACTAAAATCCGAAGTTGCGCACAGGGATAGCGTAAGTTTTCGAAGTTGCGCTAGCGTTAATTCGCCAAGCGAAGCGAAGTTTCGCTAGCGATGGTTCATTTACATACGGCGCGAAATTCAAATTTCAATGGAGGAACACGTATCACCACTTCAAATGCCTAGAAAACCTTCAAATCTGCAAATAAAAATTTTTATTTTGCCCTACACATGTGCCCACTGTCTAGGTAAGTTGCCATGAGTCAGGAAATGTAGGGGGGAAGGAGGGGAGCCCCAAAAATTTTTTCGATCTTTTTCAGCCTATCACCCATCATGTAGAAAACACGCCAGCGTTTTTTGGGACTTAGAAAAAATGTTCACTTTTTTTGAAACAATCCCTATCTACTCTATTGCGCTTCGCCAGGTCCGAGGTGGCGAAGGAAGTCTAGCGTAAAAGGTAGCGTTCAGTACACTGCGCAAGTTAGTGAATTTGCGTAGTTACGTCGCTAGTGAAAATTCGCCTGGCGTAAGGGAGCGAAGTAACACTAGCGAAATTACGCTAGCGTTCGTTAGTGAATTTGCGCAGTAGCGAAAAATGCCAAACGCTAGCGAATTAACGCTAGTATTCGGCGCTTCGCATCTTAGTGGATTTGCCCCCATATATCAAAAGAGCAAACTGATTTTTTTTTATATTCAATTTTGAAATCTGACATGGGGCTAGACATTTTTAGGCCTCTAGTTGCCAAAGGTAAACTCAAGGTGATTCTCTAGCACCCAATAAATTGTCAACTAAAATGTTACTTTAATTGTATTCTTTTTTTATTTGTCAGATTGACTCCCCCTAGTGTTTTTGGTTGTTTTTATACATGCTGGGGCGTTTATTCTGCCAAATAAAGGTACGGAATATGTGATTCATGCGTTTTAAGTCAGTTGGTTTGTTACGATATGGTAACATCTGCAGTGGGTATATTCATTTTGGAAACAGGATCATTTTAATGAAATGAATTCCACCCAAAAAGGTTAAGTTAAGACGTTTCCACTGTTGTGTGTCTTGTTGGATCTTATCAATAATTGATCAGATGTTTATCTTAACGTCTAAGTATGTTATTTGGTGTTGGGGGAGGTTTTGAATGGAAAGTCTGCTGACCAGCTTTGTGTTACGGTATCATGAAGTTGGAGTGCCTCAGATTTTCTGGCATTGATTTGAAAAATATTTGTCCAAATCTATGTATAATGGATAGAATGGTTGGAATTTCTATTTGAGGTTTTTGTACAAAAAGTAGTATGTCATCCGCAAAAGCTGTGACTTTTAGCTGTGTTTGGTTGATTGGGATTCCTAAAAGGTTCAGATGTTTCAAGAAATGTCGTAGCAGGGAGTCTATGGCCAGGTGTCTTAAACCAATTTGAACCATTCTGTTTATATAGAATTCCTAACAACATCACAGACTACTGGTCTGCTATTGGCTTGTTGTACTGTTAGGCTAATACAGTGATCCCCAACCAGTAGCTCATGAGCAACATGTTGATCCCTAACCCCTTGGATGTTGCTCTCAGTGTCCTCAAAGCAGGTTTTCTTTGCATAAAAACTAGGGATGCACAAAATCCACTATTTTGGATTCGGCGTAACCCCCAAATCCTTTGCAAAAGATTTGGGCGAATACCGAACCGAATCCGAACCCTAATTTGCATATACAATATGCAAACTTGCATATGCAAATTAGGGGTTGGAAGTGGAAAACATTCTGTACTGACAAAAAGTCACACGAGTTCCCTACCCGCCCCTAATTTGCATATGTAAATTAGGAGTCAGATTCGGTTCGGCTGGGCAGAAGGATTCGGCCGAATCCGAATCCTGCTGAAAAAGGCTGAATCCCGAACCGAATCCTGGATTCGGTGCATCCCTAATAAAAACGAAGTATATTGCCAAGTAGAGCCTCCTGTAGGTTGTCAGTCCACATAGAGACTACCAAATAGCCAATCACAGCCCTTATTTGGCACCCCAAGGGACTTTTTCACACGTTGCTCCCCAACTCTTTTTACATAGTATGAATGTGACTCACGGGTAAAAAAGGTTGGGGACCCCTGGGCTAATGGCACCCGTGTTTGTCACCTGTGTTTAAATCTGTGCTATTGCCAGTGACAAATCTCCCAGAAATCCACTGGCAATAAAGTAAATCGTTGGTGGGAAAACATATGTATCAATTTGTTTTCCTGAAATCGCCCAAAGTAAATAACCAACTGATAATTTACCGGTTATAAGTAGTGATGGGTGTTTCGCTGAAAATTTGCAAAACGGCTAAAAATTCGCCAATTACATTGAGGTCTGTGGGTGACATTTTTTTTTTTGATGTGCAACGAATTGGACAGTCTTTTTTTGCACCGAAACCTGGTGAAAAATTTTGTAAACCTGGGGGTTTCCGGATAACAGATCTTTCTGTAATTTGGATCTTCATACCTTAAGGGGCAGATTTATCAAGGGTCGAATTGAAAACTGGAATTCAAAATTAGAATTTGAGTTTATTTATGGTCAAAACGGTCAAATTAGACTAGGATGTTATTCAAATTCGATTACAGTTTTTTAAAAAACTATGAATTCGATTTTCGAGATTTATCATACTCTGGACTTTAAAAACTTGAATTCTACTATTCGCCACCTAAAACCGGCAAAATTGATGTTTAAGTCAATGGGAGACGTCCAGGAATCAATTTTGAGTTTTTTGTAGCCATCCTGACATTCAAGGTTTTTTTTCGGAGTAAAAAACTCGAACAGAGTTTGATTCGAGTTTTCGGGTCGATTCTATTCATCCGAGCTTTGAAAATTCGATTTTATTAATACATTTCGATTGGTCGAATTTCGAGTTCGTGGGAGTTTTAAAAATCTCACATAAATTCGACCCTCCAAGTCTACTAGAAAATCATATATTTGTATTTACATTAAATAAACCCAAGAGGCTGGTTTTGCTTCCATAAGTTCTGAATTTCGGAATGGCTGTCTCTCTCCATTTTATCCAAATAATTAAAAAAAATAAAGTATTAGGATTTCCTTTTTTCCCTGTAATAATAATAATAAAACAGTCCCTTGTACTTGATCCCAACTAAGATATAATTAATCCTTATTTGAAGCAAAACCAGCCTCTTGGGTTTATTTAATGTTTAACTGATTTTCTAGTAGATTAAAGGTATGAAGATCCAAATTACAGAAAGATCCATTATCCAGAAAACCCCAGGTGCCGATCATTCTGGATAACAGGTCCCATCCCTGTACTACATGTCATATAAGAGTTCTCTAAATGGAACAGACCCTGCTGTCCTGAACGCTATTGAGCCTTTAATATCTTCTCCTTGAACAAGACTTAAGTCATTATGTGGCCTGTTCTTTTTAATCATAATTCATGTCTTCAGTGTCATTGATTTAACATAGACGATCCACTTATACTCAGTACAAAATCTCTTCTGGCTGAGCAGGTTAAAGTCCAATGACAGCGTACTGGCTCACAAAAGAAATCCAATTGCTTCTTGTTCTTAATACAGGTAGATAATAAAGATGCCAATACAAATCTGCATGAATTGGAATTACAAGTTAAAAGGCAGAGAAATCAAAGAGATAAGAAACAGCGAAGAAGCCGTATTTATGTCTGTTTCATAAACAGCATTAATCACAATTTCTAGACAGAGCTGATGTCTGAGGTAACCAGGCTGATTGAATTAATGAGGACAAATTTATATCAGTCTGTGAACCAATGACAAATGCAGTACAGCTGTTCAATGATTCAAAACACTATTTGGGGCCTACACCATGACCCGAGCAGTCAGAAATGAAAATACAAAGGTTAAACGTCTGGCCTTTATGCATCACTTTGCCTTTTGTGTTTTGGGCCGCTGAGGATTTTACATGTCATCAATAGAATTATCCACAACAGGCATTTGTACCCTTCATATGTCTAAAGCCGACTAGACCTTCAAGAATTATGGCCTTTCTCACAACATGATGTGCTAGAAACTTAATTAACATTTTTCTTCCAAAATCAGGGCATTGTTACCTTAAAGGGATACTGTCATGGGAAAAACATTTTTTTCAAAATGAATCAGTTAATAGTGCTGCTCCAGCAGAATTCTGCACTGAAATCCATTTCTCAAAAGAGCAAACAGATTTTTTTATATTCAATTTTGACATGGGGCTAGACATATTGTCAATTTCCCAGCTGACCCCAGTCATGTGACTTGTGCTCTGATAAACTTCAATCACTCTTTACTGCTGTACTGCAAGTTGGAGTGATATCACCCCCCTCCCTTTCCCCCCCCCCCCAGCAGCCAAACAAAAGAACAATGGGAAGGTAACTAGATAACAGCTCCCTAACACAAGATAACAGCTGCCTGGTAGATCTAAGAACAACAATTAATAGTAAAAACCCATGTCCCACTGAGACACATTCAGTTACATTGAGAAGGAAAAACAGCAGCCTGCCAGAAAGCATTTCTCTCCTAAAGTGCAGGCACAAGTCACATGACCAGGGGCAGCTGGGAAATTGACAAAATGTCTAGCCCCATGTCAGATTTCAAAATTGAATACAAAAAAAATCTGTTTGCTCTTTTGAGAAATGGATTTCAGGGCAGAATTCTGCTGGAGCAGCTCTATTAACTGATTCATTTGGGAAAAAAAATGTTTTCCCCATGACAGTATCCCTTTAAGAGGGGGTTTCTTGAGTTGTGTTTGATCCACAGCTGAACCCATTTGGAGGTCAAAGAAGTAAGGGAGGTCCATAGTCCTATATTTTGCCACATACCAACCCTAAAGGAGGATCTCGAACGATCAAGCACTTGCTCTTGATACAGATATGGAACCTTATCCAGAATGCTCGGGTATTGGGATTTCCAGATAATGGATCTTTGCATAATTTGGATCTTCATACCTTTAAGGTGGCCATTAACGCACCAATTATATCATAAGAAACAAATTTTCATACAATATTCAGTGCGGGTATGGTGGGAAACGAGCCGACCGATATCGGCAGAAGACTTAGATATTGGTCGGCGCATCGTTCGGGCTGGATGGAAAATTTGGTTGAACATCAGCCCTTGTTAGTGGTGTCAGATACATGTACAATTCTATTGTTTCTATCAGTATAGCTGACGATTCAGCTCTACATGTGTTTTTTGGAAAGATATTTTCCAGGAAAGATCATAATTGTTACATCTATGGCCGCCTTAAGTCTACTAGAAAATCATGCAAATGTTAACCTGAATAAGCTGGTTTTGCTTCCAATGGAGATTAACTATATGTTAGTACAAGGTACTCTTTTATTATTACAGAGAAAAAGGAAATCATTTTTAAAAATTTGGACAATTTGGATAAAATGGAATCTATGGAAGAAGGCCTTTCTGTAATTCTGAGCTTTCTGCATAACAGGTTTCCGAATAACTGATCCCATACTTGTAAATGGGCTCTTATATTCAGGTTTTCTTATCTGAATTGGGATCTAATGGTTTCATGCTTCCATACAAGTCATGGGACTACAAAATAACTTCTCACAGCAAGGAAGTCTAAAAGGTGGCCATACACGGGCCGATAAAAGCTGCCGACAGACCGAGTGAGGGGTCCTCTTCCCCGATCAATATCTGGGCGAGAGTCGGCCAAATGTTGATTGGACAGGGCTAAAAATACCGTCAGATCGCGGACCGCATCTGTTCTTTGATGCGGTCCCATGATTCGACCGCCCGTATTGCCTGCATCATGATCCGATCGTTGGGCCCTAGGGCCCACAATTGCATCAGCCCGATATCACCCACCTCAAGGTGGGCATATCGGGAGAGATCAGCTCATTTGGAAAATCGCCATATATACGTGTATGGCCTTCTTGACTTATCACCTTCTCCCAGGAGCACCAGAACTGCTCAGACGGCACTTGTGCCAAGTTATGTGACCAACTGAAAAGATGGCTGATTAGCCAGATCAATATAATTTGGCCACACGTGCACATTGGGCACATGCCAATTTGGGCAGATATTAAGACAGCCACCGACTGATTATAACTGACAAATACAAAGGGATCATAACAAATATTAGTGGTTGATATAACTTATTGATATCAAACTGCTTTTGACGTCAAAAAGAAAAATTATATTCACTGTGCATGGCTTTTCCAAGTCTCTATATATTGTACATGATGTAAATTTGCTTGCAGGTTCTGCCTTGTGTTTAATCCCATAATCTTCATTTTATCCCAACCAAATGAACCACAAACGTCTCGAGGTTAAGGTGGGGCGTGTTGCTTGGCCAGGCAACTGATTTCTTACTTTTAGATGAAAGGAAAACTGACAGTTAGGCATTAAGGTGGCCGTACACGGGCGGATTAAAGATGACAATATCTGTCCTTTAGACTGATTTGGCATCTTATCTTTCCCGTGTGTGGGGACTTCCAATGGGTCTCCCCGATCAATATCAGGCCAAAAAACCGGCAGATATTGATCGGGCAGGTTTGATTGTTCCTGCGATCGAGGACTGGTCCTGCGACCCGTTGGCACCCATTTGCTTCATTATAATCCGATCGTTTCGCCCTAGGGCCGAACGTTCGGATTAACCCGATATGGCCTGCCTTTGGTGAGCATATTGGGTTACGATCAGCAACCTCACCGAATGAGTGTATGGCCACCTTTAAAATGCTGAGTGACCTACTGGGCTGAAAAAATAAGACAATGAAGTGAGATTTACAAAAAAACTCGAAACAAAAAATGACTAAAAATAATTACAAAATAATTTATTAGGACATAAGGCATTTCATGCCTATTGGGGAACTTACTCATTGACTATATTTTCAATGTGGGCTTTACACACTGCTTACTTTTTATATAGTTCCCTTTGATCTACTGCGCTGCCTGCATACACAGGATCTACCTATAACTAATAATCATACGTGGGTCAGCCCTCTTCCAGTTTTGGATCCTCCCTAGAGCTGGTTACCCATAAGGCTGTTGAATTGGAATGAATACACTTATCCATATGGCATATACCGTATATACTCGAGTATAAGCCGAGTTTTTCAGCCCCCAAAATATGCTGAAAAAGTCTACCTCGGCTTATACTCGGGTCAAGCGCAAAAATGGTCGCCAGCGTCTAAGAATAGTCGCCGGCGCCTAAGAATAGTCGCTGGCGTCCAAGTATAGTCACCAGTGTCCAAGAATAGTCTCCAAGAATATTCGCTGGCGTCCAAGAATGGTCGCCGGCATCAAAAAACGAGACGCCGGCACCTCCAATGGGAGCAGAAAGCCTCAATTTTTTGATTGAAACTTACCAGAAGCTGCTGCATTTCTCACCCTAGGCTTATACTCGAGTCAATAAGCTTTCCCAATTTTTGGAGGTAAAATTAGGTACCTCGGCTTATACTCAGGACGGCTTATACTCGAGTATATACGGTAATAAAACGTGGGAGCCAGAATGCTATCTGCTGGGCTGAAGGGGTTCACAACCAAAAACAAGAATTTACTTCTTAGAACCAGTACCTGCTTTCTATTTAAAGCTAAGAGTTCATGTTGTCCCAATATTTAGTAAAACAAGCTATAGAAGACATGGTGCAGCTTCCTGGAACCTTGTATTTGATCCATGTCTTTTGTTAAAGCAAACAGGCCCATTATGCACTTGATTAATAAGACAGAAACAAGTTGTGTCTGATTTACTAGAACCATACTACAGCAGAACACCAAGAACACTGGCTGCCTTTGGAAGCCCACCCCTATGGGCAATCAGAATGGTCAACAAAGAATTATGGTTATCCAAAAATGTTCTCCGGGGTTAAATCATGTCCAAAAGAAGAAACATTTACTAATATTTATGAAAAAGTTACACTTTCAAAAAAATCTTTGATTAAAAGTATTTAGCCAAGAAATAAAAACCAGGTCAGTGCTCCTGAATCTGCTAGATAAATAAATGTTGGTGTGGGAGGATGAATCACTGGAGAATTGGTGCATGGCAGCGAATGAATAGCCTGAAAATGCTTCCCAAACCCCATTATTTCCCTTTTTCCAGCAGGCTAAAGATTCATGTCCCTGCATGCAGCCAGTTCATTACACAGAAATATCATTCCTCTTCTGGAACACTCAGGTCGCCCCTCTCAGCCCCACGAGGACCCTTTAACGTTTAATTCCCTATCATCTGCTCCAGTGAACAGCTTAATCTCTGCTTGTATGATCAATACTATATCACTGTAAATTAAAATGACAATTTTAAAGTAATTAAGCCTGTTAATGCTCGATTCAAATGTCATTATTTGCACAAGGGATTGAGGAGAAATTACACCGTGTCTTGGGTGACAGGGAAATGTCTGAGCCTCCTCAATCCTGTTGCTGCCGGGCCACTAGAGGCTTTAGAAAAGCAGATTAACTTCTACCTCCCTTTGCCAGGATACCTATCCAATTTCAAGAAAGGATAACGCAATTTGATAAATTTGATTTCAGCCCTCAAACTTAATTAGTGAGATATAGGATAAAAACTGGGTGGAGACTTACAAACCTGGATTGCAGAAAAATAAAAAAGACGAGGCCGGAAAATAGACAAAAGTAATTGAATGATTGAATTTACTCAACCTCTCTCCGGCTTTATCATTATTATATATATATATTATATATTAAAAGAAAGCCTTTAAAGAATTGTATCGGGCAGAAGAATGACTGACTTATTGAATTAGGTTTGGCTGCAGTTTGAAGGATCTGATTTCCAAAGTGTTCTCTGTATTCCGATACTCAGGGGAATTCATCCGCTGGGGAAAATGATCCATCATTACTTTATAAAACCTCATAAATGCAGAGTTGGGGAGATGTAGGAAAGGGTAATGGACCCCAGGCCTCACATTATGAGGGGTCCCTGCAGTAAAGAAGATTGTTGTGCATCACTTTCTGATATTTAGGTGGGAAAAATCTTGATTTTATGTATTAAAGGAGGATCAGAGGCAAGAAATAAAATGCCACACGTTTCCAGTCTGGAGGACATGCAACAGTTGCACAGTAGAGCACGGCTCATAGAGTATGTGGATAACCCTTCTAGTTACCACAACCGTCCAAGCCAACATAGGTGCCACATCATAATGCAATGACCTCCATGACAAGTCTGTAATTTCTACTTTGCGGCAATGGTTTGGGGAGGGCTCTTCCCTGTTCCAGCAATGCCTCCATGCACAGTGCTAGAGCCGTACATAATGGGTTTTGGTAGAAGAACTTGACTGGACTACACAGAGCCCTGACCTTAACCCAACCAAACGCTCATGGAATGAATTGGAAAGCTGAATGTGAGCCAGTCTTGATCCCCAACACCAGTGCCCAACTTCTTACATATGATTAGAAACAAACCCACCAATGATGTTTCAACATGTAGTAAAAGCCCTCCCAGAAGAGGAGGTATGTTATCACAGCAAAAATAGGAGCAACCTCATATTAATACCTTTAGTTTGGAATGAGATCTTGGACAGACAGGTGACCACATTTCTGTTTGTGCTCACTAGATGTGAAGGATTTATTCACCTCTATTCCTCATCTGGAGGGCATTGAATGTATTAGAAACTATTTGAGCACAAACAGCCTCCCAGCCTTTAAAGTAAACTTTTTGTGTGAACTCCTTGACCTAGTACTTACTAAAAATTATTTCACCTTTGCTGGCGAGTTTTTTCTTCAATTACAAGGCTGTGCAATGGGGGCCAACATGGCTCCTGCATATGCAAATATTTTTATGGACAACTTTGAGCAGAAATATATCTTCTCCAATACCACCTATTGCCCATTTATACAGTCCTACATGCGGTATGTTGACGATACTTTCTTTATCTGGACAGGTTCAGTGGAGTGTTTGCAGGCCTTCGAAATTTTTTTAAACGAGGCACATCCTACCATCAAATTTACATTAGAAACCAATGTTAGTGAATTACACTTTTTGGATGTCAATGTACAGGTAGTGGGGACTTCATTTGTGACCTCTATATACAGGAAACCCACTGATCGTAATAACCTATTAAAAGCTTCCAGTTTTCATCCACAGGGTCTCCTGAAGGGTCTCCCCAGGAGCCAATTATTTCGTGTTAAGCGTATAACATCTACAGATGCCTTATATGAACAGGAAGCTACTAAAATGGTTAACAAGTTTTTGGACAAGGGTTATAACGAGAACGAATTAAACATAATTCAGAATGAGATCAGGTCTGTCCCAAGGGAAGATACCCTTAAGCATAAACCACGAAATACACTTAGGGGCCAGCGTATTCCTTTTATATCAACTTATGATACTAATAACAAGGCCATTAGAAAAACTATTCTGAAACATTGGGGTATATTACAGTCTGACCCAAAAATTGGCCACTTGTTTAAACAGCCTCCTGTCTTCTCTTATAGAAGAGGGAGAAGTATACAGGAACTTATAAAGCCAAAAGTGATCCCTGCCAATAAACCCTCACTTACATTATCCACACAGAACAGAGGTACATACCCCTGTAGAAACTGTGGGCACTGTAATGGTATCATCCTGGGGAAGCACGTGGTACATCCCCTATTGGGTAACAAATATGACATCAAAGGGTTTTTCACATGTGATACTAAGGAAGTTGTCTATTGTTTAAAGTGTCCCTGTGGACTGGTGTACATTGGCCAAACCAGCAGAGCGATGAAGGTGAGGCTTAATGAGCACAAATCCACAATCCGTAACTATAAGCCTTTGCCTGTTGATCAAACTAGTTCTGTGAAACTGGTTGAAAAAGGGAAATCGAAAAAAGAAACACTGCTTGCCAAACATTTTTTTACTAATGGCCATAGAATATCTCAATTACGTTGGCAAATATTAGAAAAAGTAACACACAAACAAGGTCTTGATATTAAAAAGCGTTTATTGCAGCGTGAATGTTACTGGATCTGGTTGCTTCAATCGAGGCATCCTAAAGGGTTAAATGAGGATTTCAATATGACATGTTATCTTTAAGTTTTCAATTAATACATTTTCCTTTTTTCAGATAATTGTGCTGCATGATTCCCCCGCAGGGACAGAACCCATTTTTCATCTGTAGGGTAAGATCTAACCCTCCCGTTTTGTAACCTTTGTAACCTTGGTTTTGCAACACTGTCACAGGATGCTTCTATGTTTCAATTTGCTGATATGATAAATACTTGGATATATTGTTGCGCTTAACTGGTTGTCTTTGACTCTGACACATTACTGCTTACATTATATTTTGTTTTGCAATTTTTTGATCAACAGGACTTGAATAGTGCTGGACTTTATATATATTCTTTAGGGATTTCCCTTTGTATCAATTTTTGTGTCTTAAGCAATTTTTGCCTGTTATTAGGTATCTGGTTTTGAGTATATAAACCGGCATTTTACTAACAATTTTTTCTAAACAATTTTTCTATGGACTCTTTTTTATAAAAAATTTTTTCACAACGTATTACTATTTATTGTGGACTTTTAAATTGTATATGTGATTTTACACGTGGAATCTTAAGGGTTAATTTTTGTGATGTTAATTATGTATGTAAATGTGGGGATTGACCAATCAAAATTATGTGAGGGGTGTTAAATTGCTTGCACTTGCACATTTTTTCTATGCTTGACAAAGGGGTCTGACCCCGAAACGTTGCACGTTTGCAGAATAAACACGCAAGGGTATAACCCTGCTGTTACTAGCCTCCGTGTGCCAGTGTTTCTTTGGACTACTTGCTGTGGGGGGTGCCGATCCCTCCAACACCGTGCACCAGGCGTTGAATTACTGAAGGCCAGGGTTGTGCGAGCGGGTTACACTACATCACATTCATTAAGCCATATAGTGTCAAAAAGTCACGCAGTGTGGCCTATCTATCGTATCCAATTCAAACAGCAAGTTACATCAGTGCTGCTACGGATTACTCAGGGGAAGAGTAGCACACTACGCATTGTAGCTCTAGGGAACTCTGCATTCCCCATACATTCTAAGATGTGGCTGGGAAGGATGCTGTCCCTAAAATTTTGCCGCCCTATGCCCGGGCCTTTGTGTCCTTGCCACAAATTCGGGCCTGCAGTTCACTGCCAAGTGTACCCCTGCGCCATGAGGTCTGACGCGTTTCGTGTCACTGAGGAAGTGCAGTGACACGAAACGCATCAGACCTCATGGCGCAGGGGTACACAGTTTGTTAAAATGTTAAATCTTCAATAAAACCAAAGTTTTTTTACCAATGATCTGATGACCAGGCGATTCCTTGGGTGATCCGAAGAGTGCGTTGCCCAGAACTTTTGTGTGTGCAACCCATCAAGCTGTAGACCAAACTGAGATATAGAATGAGTCGCTGGCTGAGGGTTTACACAGGTTCCCATATGATATGACCATAGGTACAAACATATAAATAAGCCCCCAATTTCACCCACCACATTGGTGGCCAAATGAGGCAAAGCATAAGGCAAATGGACACAAGGGGTTAAAATCAACCTCCGTTCACAGTCAAACATTATGCAACTGACTAACAGAGCGACATTATATTTCTTTGACATTCAAAGTAGCACTTGATGTAAAGCTTTGTTGGGCAGCAGGGAGGCTGATGCATTTCTATCAGTGAAGGTCCATGTTAGTGACAGACTGGTGGAAGTATTAAGATGAATGATAATTAATAAGCTCAGTTAGGCAAATTCAAGCCAACATTCACATGATGAATAGGACTGCCGTACATGGAAAAACAATTAGCTCCCTGCTCCGTATTGCCCGATATCCATAAGCAGGCGACTCTATTAACAATGCACAACAGAAGGAGCTACTCTACATTCACAACTTGATATCCAACAAGAGCATTTCAGTAATCAGGCCTGACACGGATTCAGAAGGTTGGATCCAATCTGCTTACAGGAAAGAGCATTGTCTTAAAGGGAGAAGACTGAGCAATGGTCCTGGGGGCACAGAGCAAAAGACTAGTAAGGGGACGCCTTGAGATTTACTTTAGCAGGTCTTACTGCAGCAGTGCAGATGCCAATAGCAACCAATAAGGACTTTGCTTTAAATTTCCAGCTTGCCTTTTGTAATGAGTGTAAATCAGCCTCAGCTCCATCAATTCCAGGTGTGGATTATTAATGGCTCCTGCCTTGGGTGGTGTGGTCAACAAGGATCCTCTGCTCCTTCCACCTGAGCCTACCTTAGTGCTTCACTTCAACTGCTGCCAATAACATTCTCAGAGGACTAACCCAAAAATTTCCTACTATCCTCTCAAATAGCTAGACCCCATTTCACCTGGTGCCAACACAACACAAACATGCCGCTGGTCTGGCCATTCATCGTTATGGAAAAAAACCTACCAATGGTCTACACAAACCCTGCCCACTGTCTTGCAAGCCTGCCCCATTCTGGACCTGTCTTTGCCATGGGGCCCCCTCACTGCAGTACCCTGAACCCCCTCTACCCCAAAAGCAGCCCTGCTGAGCTATTGCTCATATATACATATATGAATATATAGTGAATAAAGTACCCCCTCTTGTAAATTATAAGGATATTATAAGTTATACAGGTCATGGAACTCCGAGGTAACGTCTAATATCCTCATATGTTGCAACTGGGGGTACTTTATTTATTATAATACCCAAGTTTCAGTGAGTCATGTGACAGAAATGACATCAGAACTCACCGTTTATAACTGATGACATCAGAACTCACCGTTTATAAGTATATAATCTTATTATATATTGGCTTTTGTGTATTATATATATACACACACAAAAATATAAAACTGGGTTTACAATATGAAGTAGCTATCACTACAAATATTTCGCTCCCCAAATACATAAAACTAGGAGAAGCTTTAAAATATGAGCAACCCATGCCCCTTTGTGGCTTGTGAGGGGATTATAACACAATGGGAGGGTTACTGAATGCATAAACTGGGAACGGGATGAGAAAATGAATTCAACATGTACCTATTAATATATAATTAAGACAAATACAGGTATGAGATCCATCTCCAGGAATCCCTTATTTCAGAAAGCTCCAAATTACGGAATGTCATCTCCCATAGACTTCATTATAATGAAATAATCAAAATTTTGTCTCCCATAGACGCCATTTTATCCAAGTAATCCAACATTATTTCCTTTTATTCTGTAATAATAAAACAGTAGCTTGTACTTGATTCTAACTAAGATATAATTAATCTTTATTGGAAGCAAATTTTTTTTTTTATTTAATGATTTTCTAGTAGAGTTTAGGTATGAAGATCCAAATTACAGAAAGAGCAGGTATCCAGAAAACCCCAGGTCCCAAGCATTCTGGATAACAGGTTCCATATCTGTACAAACATTCAACTATAAAGTATTTTATGCAATGGATAAATAGGAAATTAAGGCATAGCGGACGTTTTCTTCTTGCACTGCACATGGAGGAATTTGTCTAAAGGGAAATATTAAATATATGCAACGCCTAAACAATAAATAATTAACCGCTCTATCCAAGAATAGTCCCAGTGCAGCACAGCAGTGCCACCAAGCAGCCACAAAATCAGAAATAAAAACCTTATGCTGAAATCCTCTACATGAAGGAAGGTAAAAAAAAAACCCAAACAATCAATGCGCCTGTAGATTCGGAAGGGCCATTACGACCAAAATAAATAATTTGTCCAAACATAGGGACTTAACGGCAAAGGACAATTTCTAACACTTTTAGGAAGTAAATAATGAGAAATCAATTCAAAGGAAAAACAGATCAAGAACCCTGAATTCTGACACATTTATAGCCGAACGCCATTTCTTAGCTGACCTGAATATTTCTCAAGGTGTTTATTTACTTTCTACACCTTCGGAGGGATCAATATTTTTAATTTGGATCCGAGTTATTATTTTTCACATCACAGCATAGGGGAGCGGAATAAAGTGGCTCATATTTTAGTGCTAAAAAGATCGATACGACAGTTTCACCCTCACTGTAGACCCTTGCAGTTGACTGCTGCACATCATAATCAACAAAGGCGGAGGGGGTTAGATGGCAGTTATATTGGGAGGGGGGTCAAGAACCCAGGTGCCTCAATGCTGCGGTGATATTATTAGAGAGGCATGGACTCAGACAGCCATGATTTAGCTGATCATGAAATGCTCGGTGCCCTTAGCAAACCAATCTTTATACTTCCACTTTATCAAGCATGTCTTTTTATCCCGCTTACGAATGGAGGGAGACAACATGATGGGGAGGGGGAACTGCCTGATCAGTTTCATAAAGCAGATTATGTCCTCTAACATAAATGCATCCAAAATGGAACATCTATAAGCCATAATTAATTTTCCATAAATTTCTAAGGAAATTATTCAAAAGCGGAGAGCGGGGCTCCAGAATTCGAAAACCATCATTCATTTTCCATGGCGGCTTCATTGATCTTTCTTTTTTTCTTCTTCTACGTTCTGTATGGACGAGGGCAAGGTAAGAAGAATTATGACTTCACAGTATAACGGCACTGACATCATTTAAATGGTTTGAGTCTGGACTGCCTCTTCCATATAAAAAAAAACAGAAAATGAATAGTGATAGACTACAGCCCTTTCCAGCGCAGACTGTCTTATATCAAAGCCGGATCCCTACAGCTCATGTGTTCAGCGATTTGCAACAGAACAGTTCATGGCAATCATAAAGCATTATCCTTGTCTGTACCAATCGGGTGACCAAATAAAGTGATAAAATATATTTCAACTGAACAAAATGATCTGGGGAAAGAAACCAGCCAAGTACACTTTAGTTTGATGGGAGACCGAAGCACATTATTTTTATACCAGTCTATCATACCAATAAAAATATATGGCACCAGCAGATGAGCCTAATAAAGGCGCCAGTCAACCTATTGCTTGAAGGATATAGTGATGGGTGAATTTGTCTTGTTCTCTTACAATGATTGTGGACCTTCATTTTCAAATAGCGCCATATATTCTCCGCTGGGATGAAATGAAGGCTTCCCCTTGGCCATTCACTTCGTTCTTAAGTCTCTCAAGTGTTATTTTGCCAGTGGTTAAATTTGATAAAAATAGGTGGATATATGATATGTACCCCATGCATGATATAAGGACCTGTCCTCCAGCATGAAACAGAGACCCCAACATTTCATGAACCATGACCTCGGCACTGTTGCTTCATTATATATATATATATATATATATATATATATATATATATATATATATATATATATATATGTATATACATATACACACTGTATATACTGTATAATACAGTAAACCTCTCTTGCATTCTGGTCTGACCTCAGTATTTCGCATTATTTCCCCATTAGTGTTTTTGTGTAATATTTTTTATAGTAAATGGCCGAGATTGGGCCCTTCCATTCACTGTGTTTGGTCCTTTTTGGAAGGGAAGAGGCATACTGTTTTAACCTAAATCTAGAATGTTACTTCAATAAATGCATTGCCGATTTTTTATTTTTTTTGAAAAGAGCTAAAGCCATAGACGTACCAAACAAATATTTGTACGATTGTCATATCGTATGTGGATCGTCACGACATTTTTCATACCATGGCAATTGGTCATTTAGTCAATCAGATTGGTTAGAAGATTTATATCAGCTACGGATAAGATCTCTGTTTGTATTGCCTGTCTGACCATATCACCACTATTGACTTTTATACAATTGCTGTATGTCAATTAATGGGCAGAATGTTATTGTTATTTTTCCTACTTATTTTATTCTGAATGGTTAATGGTAGATCGTTAGACAAATGAACAAGATTTAGTCGTACAAAGAATAAAATCTGCATGTCTATGTCCAGCTTTAATCTAAAGGTGGCCATACAGGGGCAGATAAAAGCTGCCAACAGACCGAGTCGACAGCTTATTGGCCTGTGTATGGAGGGGGCTTATTGGCCTGTGTATGGGGGCTTCCACGATCGATATTTGGGCGAAAGTCAGCCAGATGACGATCAGACAGGACTAAAAATCCCTTCAGATCGCGTCCGCATCTATTCGTTTATGCAGTCCCATGATCCGACCGCCTGTTACCCTATGTTACGATCCAATCGTTGGGCCCTAGGGCCCACGATCAGATAAGCCCGATATCATGGGGGCTTTGAGGGGAACTATTCCGGGTGCAGCAACTACTTAACTCTGACATGTTCCTATAATTTTATAGGACCATGTCGGTTTCGCTTTAAGTCCTAAGGCACTACTTAGTGTCGGTATCGCTTTAAGTCCCAAGGCACTACTTGGTGTACAGAAATGTAACATCTTGTAGGTTCCAGTAAGTTCTAAAACATTGCTTCAGTCCAAGGAATTTAACTTCTAGTCGGCTGTACACAAAGTTCTAAGGCACAGCTGGGGTTCCTGGAATATTTCATCTTGTAGGCCCTACAGTACATTCTAGGGCACTGCTGGGTGTATTGAAATGTAACATTTTGTAGGTTTTACACTACAGAAACAGCTTTGGCTCCTAGAACATTGCAGGTTCTACAATAAGCTCAAAGGCACTGTTTGAGTTTCTGAAATATAATATCGTATACATTCTACAGTAAGTGCTAAATCACTGTTGCTGTCCCTCACTGCTTTAGTCCTTGGAATAAAACATCCTGAATGATCTACAGTAAGTTCTAAGACTTTTGGTCCAGGGAATATAACGTCTTGTAGATTCTTCAATAGGTTCTAAAGCAATGGTTGGTCCCTAGAGCATAACATCTTGTAGGTTCTACAGTAAGTTCTAAAGCACTGCTTTGGTTTCTAGAGAATAATATCTTGTAAGTTCTACAGTAGGTTCTAAAGCACTGCATTGGTCTCAAGAGCATAACATCTTGTAGGTTCTACAGTAAGTTCTAAAGCACTGCTTTGGTCTCTAGAGCATAACATCTTGTAGGTTCTACGATAAGTTCTAAGACTTTTGGTCCCTGGAGTATAACGTCTTGTAGATTCTTCAATAGGTTCTAAAGCACTGCATTGGTCTCTAGAGCATAACCTCTTGTAGATTCTACAGTAGGTTCTAAAGCACTGCATTGGTCTCAAGAGCATAACCTCTTGTAGGTTCTACAGTAGGTTCTAAAGCACTGCATTGGTCTCAAGAGCATAACATCTTGTAGGTTCTAAAGCACTGCATTGCTCTCCTCCCTGCATAATGTCAGCGCAGCCCCATGCATCCTCCCCCATGCATGTGGAATTAACATTATGAGATTTGCTTCCATTCATGCAAGTGATTGATCGAATGGTTTATGAGTGCTTTAAAGATAAATAAATCAGCTGGTGTAAAATAAAAAGCATTGAAATTGTATTCAATGTAGATTGTAGACAACAGTAAATAACCTCTCTGTAGGAATATACAGATGATTGATTTCATCCATGTCATTTAACCTTGCTCAAAAGCATCCCTGCGTGTGCCTCCATGTTAAAGGGACACCATCACCTCTGAGTCAATCTGATACCATAGTATTAGCAGAGGATATGCTGTGGGCTCACTGAGTGCCCTTGGGAGAAGTGGTTTGGGGCTTCCTTGGTTCCTTCCCACCTTCTTAGGTCCAACATTTAGCACTCTAACAGGGTTACAGATATCTGAAATCTTTTGCAATGTTCAGGCATGGTTGCAAGAATAAACATGGCAGATTGAGTCTGCTGCATCTATTGCATCCAACGTGGGAACCCAGAAATAACTGTAATGTTCAGGTTGGTGAAAACTCTTGTTCCCCAACTTCAGGAGAAGAGGCAGTATGAACGCAATGGTGCAACTAAATGGAATTGCAAGGAATGAGATTGTATGGAAGTAACTAATGAATGGGTGCCAATTTGTGTCCATTTTAGTGTGTCCGTGTTAGTGGCTGAGTTTGTAAATTACCCTTTTAAGTTTTTTTTTTTTTTGGAGCAAGATCTGCTTTCTGGCTTTTTCCTAGTAAACACCTTGGAGATTTACATTTGATGTCTACACCTGAGGCGGGGGTGTGTACTAGGAATACAAGCCTTTATTGTGCCACACTTGGTCACCTTCACTAACTTAAAAAGTAAGTCAGGGTCAGACCGGGAAAAAAATGGTGGGCTACGGCCATCATTGGCCCTGCTGACTCAGACGCGCCCTGGGTGTTGCCCACTGACCTCCCCCTGGCCTTGATCGTGGCCACAAAGAAAAAACAAGGCACGAGACAAGGTACAACCTGTGGAGGGGTGCCTGGGGTATGGGGGGTGCCCTAAGGCAGCAGACTCCCCCAGTCCAACACTAGGGTAAGTAATGGTTACCATGAATTTTTGATTTGAAGTAGACATTGACCCATCAAGGCCGTTTGCAGCTGGTCTCTTTGGTTGTTTTAGAATGTAGAATGGCCTAAAAAAGTGCAGTGATGGGATAGCATTGACTTTATCAAAACAGAAATCAATTTCATGCTGAAAAGCCCCTCCAATGCTATATACATATATATCTTCCAGCAAAATCTACTCCCTAGGTCAGACACTCACTCCCAGAGTCTTTTAATTCTTGGCACTTTACAACTGCAGTAAAACAAGACAACTGGCAAAATTATAGGAAAATAAATTTGTCATTTCTCCCTCATTTGGCCATTTTAGTGGCCGGAGTATAGGAAAGTCATTAACGTTATGTCCTGCTATCGACGTTCTGAACCTTTCAGGGGATTAGTAATGTTTTTTCTATACTTCTCCATGCGGCCAGTGAAATGAAGCACATTATTTCTGAGTAGTTAGAGCGGGCTGATCAATAAGCTCTTGGATGAAGGTGAAGGCGCTTTCTTACGTACTCAGGTATACTCCATTTGCAAGAGAAATTTGATAAACTCAATATCAGATGTCAAAATATACATTTCTTGCGCTCAACTGTTCACTAGGTGGTTTGAGCCGGCACTTCGCTACGGTGGACGATACATTTTTGTACATAGAATCAGGCAGAAAAGACATTGAACTGCTGTAGATAAGCTCTTGCACAGGAGCCACAAGCAATGCATATTAAGATCATCTCCCTAATAATTCCGCTAACTCTTTAAATCTTCTTCTAAGTTGCCCCTGTATTGATGACCTCACAAGAAGCCATGCTCTGCTCCATCATTTGGATGAAGATCTGAGTGTTAGGAAAGTAGTGAATGATCAGCAGAAAGGAGTTCCCAGATACCAGGAACATCCCAGGAACCAAAATCCAATCCCTTATCTTAAGATACGTCCCAGTTCTATGGGATGAAAATGTTCAGGCTCTGTAAGCAGAGCACAGAGGGGCAGCTCAAACAAGCAATGTTGGAATGGATCCCCTAGGGCCACCAGAGACCGGTCATCAAGTGCTCAAGATCACAACAGTCAGATGTAAATATTGCTAAATACAATAGGTGTTATATAGAGCTATGATGAGAATAAGGGCTGGAACTTGATACTTGTTCTTTGTTGGCGCCCACTGGGAGATCCTATGGGATTCTGGCAGGTCAGTACAACTCTGAAACCATGGTTACTTCCCCTTGGAAGATCTTTTATATGTAAACATGATTCAATGCTTTAGCTACTGCCTGGGATTGGGGTTCACGTTACTCCCACAAAGCAGTCGGCCAACGTGGTGGTAGCTGTACCCAGACAATTTAGTGCCAGTAGGCGCAGTTGTCTGAGCAGATGAGGCCTGGGGACAACTAGGGACATAGGAACAAATATATATTTCTAAACATCTCCAGCCAATCAGCATGCAGTACAGTGATACCATGTGTACCAGCAAGGCCTCAACTGGAGCCAAATCTCCCAAAAGTTTTCATGACATTGAAAGGAATACAAGGCACCTATCGATATCCATGCCATGCACATAAAGAGATTACAGAGGAACCCGAACAAGATTCATATTCAAATCACAAGCTGGATAGCTCTCAATATTCCTTCCTACTGGATTAACCCAAGAGGCAAAGACTAAATTGTATATGCCACACAATAGTGCAGTCATGATGCCACCTAGTGGCAGAAAATAACAGTTGGTGATATAGGGGGAATTCTCCATAGATAGAGTGGAGCTCAAGAACTGCTTCTCTTCCTTTCCCAGCATCCTCACTTTAACATTGTCTGGGACAGCCAAACTGATAATTAGACATAGGATGTTTGGAAGCATTCTTCCCTACCCCAATCCTCACTCCTACAGTTAAGGTGCTTTACCAAGTAACTGGGTTGAATGCCAGGCTCATATAAGCTCCAGTTATAATATATAATATAATGCAGATTTGATCAGTTAACATGCAAACCAGAATAATGGTTACAAACCTTACTATAAGTAGAGGACAAGGTACAGAACACAGCCAGGGAGCTTAGATGGAAACAAGAACTGAATGGGGTATCAGATAAAACATTAAATACAAGTCAGATGAGACCACCTCTAAGGGTCAGGGGCACACGCTCAGATTCGGGGAGATTAGTTGTCCGGCGACAAATCTCCTCTTCTTCAGGGCGACTAATCTCCCCGATCTGCCTCCTGCCGGCTAGAATGTAAATCATTGGCAGGGTTGGCACTTGGAGCGTTTCACTTTCCAGAATCGCCCGAAGTTTCCTCGTGAGGCAACTTTGGAAAACAAAGAGCTCCGAGTGCCATCCCGCCAGAGATTTACATTCTAGCCGGCGGGAGGCAGTTTGGGGAGATTAGTCGCCCTGAAGAAGAGGAGATTTGTCGCCGGACAACTAATCTCCCCGAATTTGTAGCTGGGTGACTAAGCTGAGCGTGTGCCCTGAGCCGAAAAAAGCATCTGGCTGCTTTTTTTAAAGCAAGAAAGCTCCTGCCACCTGGTGATCAGAACAGATATTACATCACCTAGAGCTGCATATAAAGAATTTCTCCTAGAACCACTTTAGCAATGCAATAAATGATCCTTCACAAGCGCAGTGATGTCCTGCACTACTGGAATCAACAACTCCGTAACCAGAATGTGGGACTTATATGCGCAGGTTCTTCGGATCAGTTTCACAATAACTTCACCAGGTCCTTTTCCAGACTTTTACCATTGTGTTTAACAGACAGAGGTAATGTTTGAGAACTACAATTCCCAGCAACCCTGATAAACACATTACTGATGCTTTAACATTTTTTAAAGGGGTTGTTCCCCTTCAAACATTTTTTTTCAGTTCAGTTGGTTTCAGATTGTTCCCTAGAATTAAAGACTTTTTCCAATTACTTTCTATTTTATATTTGTGGGGGGGTTGCCGATGGACGTTCCGGGGAAAAAAACATTCCACACCCGCCTGCACTTGGCTTCCCCTTCCTTTTACAGTCCCGTGAAGCCCCGGCAACATCACAAAAGAGGCGGGGCTGGCAGACGTGCACCTGTAAAACCGCAAGTCGCCAGTGTAAGGCCGTGGGCAGGGAGAGCAGGCAGAAGAGCTTGACCCGAACCCGCCCACGACCTGCAAATGGGGCAGTGAGGTAGAGTCCAACAGCGGGTCGAGTACCTGTGGAATGAGGGGAGAATTTTCAGATGTGGGTCATGGGTCTCATCTAAATAATTTCTTATCTTATGTAATATTGTCCATATTTTACTCCATTTAAACTCCATTCAAAACATGTTTTTGTCCCGCCCACTTTTGATGATGTCACGTCCAGTTTGCAGCATCACTTCCTGTTTGATGGTGGTCGGCGGGTTGCAGATAAGGCAGTTGCGGGTCTGGGTCGGGTAGCGGATTAAAGTGGGTAAATATACAGGTTGCAGTTTGGGTCAAGGGTTTTGGGTTCAGGTCTTAGAAACTGGTTCCGTGCAGGACTCTACAGTGAGGTCCCGCGGGTATTGGGCGGCCCACGCATCATTAGTCGCCAACTCTTTAACGGTTTTAAATTTCTACATTTAATGGATACTAGGGATGCACCAAGTCAACTATTTTGGATTCGGCCGGGTCCCCAAATTCTTTGCAAAAGATTTGGCCGAATACCGAACCGAATCCTAATTTGCATATGCAAATTAGGGGTGGGACGGGGAAAACCTTTTTTACTTCCTTGTTTTGTGACAAAAAGTCACGTGATTTCCTCCCAGCCCCTAATTTGCATATGCAAATTATGATTCGGTTCGGCCAGGCAGAAGGATTCCCCGAATCCTAATCTTGCTGAAAAAGGCCGAATCCCGAACTGAATCCTGGATACGGTGCATCCCTAATTGATACATTTATCTTTGTCCTTGCTGAGCAGAATCCCTGAGTTTCATTAAAGGGATGGTTCACCTTTTAGGTAACTTTTAGTATGTTATACAATGGCCAATTCTAAGCAAATTTTCAATTGGTTTTCATTATTTATTTTTTTATAGTTTTATAGTTATTTGCCTTTTTTCGTCTCGACTCTTTCCAGCTTTCAAATGGGCGCCGCTGACCCCTTCTAAAAAGAAAATGCTCTGCAAGGCTACAAATGTATTGTTATTGTTACTTTTTATTACTCATCGTATCTCCTATTCACATTCCAGTCTCTTATTCAAATCAATGCATGGTTGCTAGGGTAATTTGGGCCCTAGCTACCAGTGTGCTTAAAATGCAAATTGAAGAGCTGCTGAATAAAAAGCTAAATAACTCAAAAACCTTAAATAATAAAAAATGAAAACCAATTGCAAATTGTCTCAGAATATCGCTCTCTACATCATACTAAAAGTTAACTCAAAGGTGAACAACCCCTTTCAATGCATCCATATCACAGGACAAGAATTGTAACACGTGTGTACGACTGGGTGCTGCCATGCTGCTTGCCTCAACTGGAGTTCTCCATAGAGCTTAGCAGAACAGTACCATCTACTGGGGACAGATTGCATTGCTCCAAAAGGTGCTTGTAAGGAATGCATACAAACTAGTCGGCACCCGCCTGTGAAAATGGCAGCAATGGGTAAGAACGTGAAATTAACCGTTTGTGTTTCTCGTTTACAAGCCAAGCAATATAAGGTAACATTAAACAAAGGGAAGAATTCACATGCATCTAAGTTAGAGACTGAACTGGAGCAGTGCCATAGCTCCCTCTGCTGGTTTGTGTTTAAACTACAAAAATCTCAAAACAAAAGCCACATTGAATGACACAAATGCTTCGCTGGTTTCACTGCAATTCAGGTACGTCTCTCCTAAATCATCTCGATTTCTCTCAGCTAAGCGAATAACAACAAGCGCTAGCGCTCCCGTCTTCTGGGAAGGCCCTGGAATGTGTCGAGACCAATGAAGAGCCGGACAAGGATTTATATTGGCCATAAATTCCCCTCAATTTCCTTTTTCAATCAATGACCAATTAACAGAACCAGACTTCAACTAAAAATATTACTCGGATCTCATTAATCTGGCAAAAATTAACTTCACCTTTCTGTTAGTAAAAAAGAACATCATTTCCCGGAGAGAACGGCTCCGCTTGGCAATCGATTAAAGCCAATTAAAAAACGCAGGAATTTGAACGCCCCTTTATTCCCTCTCTTAATTAAACCATTATTTCACCTTGAACCTCTGCAAACGCCCAATCTCTAAAGTTACCGGATCAGGATTCCCAGCACTCAGTGGCAAAGGGTGACAGTTTAAAGTTAAATTTTATTATAGAATGGTTATTGCTAAGCAACTTTTCAATTGGTCTTGATTTTTCAGGTTTTTCTTTTTTAATAATTTGCCGCCTTCTTCTTTTGACTCTTTCGCTTTCCAACTTTCAAATTGGGGGTCACTGACCCCATCTAAACAACAAATGCTCTGCAAGGTTACAACTTTATTGTCATTTATAATAATAATAATATAATTTATATAATATTTTTTACTACTCATCTTTCTATTCAGGCATCTCCTATTCATATTCCAGTCTATGCATGGTTGCTAGGGTAATCTGGGCCCTAGCAACCAAATTGCTGCAATCGCAAACTGGAGAACTGCGGAATAAAAAGCAAAAAGACTGATTGCAAGTTGGCTCAAAATATCACTTTTCTACATCATCCTAACAGTTCATTTAAGGGGAACAAATCCTTTAACAAAACTGGGGTAATTTAACAACAAAACAATATAAGACCACACCCCCAAAATATGAATATTAGACCAATTTTAGGCCACCTTGATCTGCCAGATTTGAGTTTAAATACGGGGAGTGCGGAATGAGTAATAAATAGTAATAACAATATATTTGTAGTCTTTCAGAGCATTCGTTTTTAGATGGGGTCGGTGACTTCTGTTTGAAAGCTGAAAAGAGGCAGAAGAAGGAGGCAAATAATGAAGGCCAAGTGAAAAGTTGCTTAGAATTAGCCATTCTAGAAGATACTAAAAGTTAACTTAAAAGCGAATCACCCTTTTAAGTAGGGATGCACCAAATCCAGGATTCGGTTCGGGATTCGGCCAGGATTCGGCCTTTTTCAGCAGGATTCGGATTCGGCCGAATCCTTCTCCTGGCCGAACCGAATCCGAATCCTAATTTGCATAAGCAAATTAGGGGCGGGAAGAAAATTGTGTGACTTTTTGTCAGAAAACAAGGAAATAGAAGATGTGTTTCCCTTCCCACCCCTAATTTGCATATGCAAATTAGGGTTCGGATTCGGTTCGGTATTCGGCTGAAGCTTTGCGAGGGATTTGGGGGTTCGGCCGAATCCAAAAAAAGTGGATTCGGTGCATCCCTACTTTTAAGCCAATGGGCACAGGGTGCCATTTTCCTGACTGCAACTGTCAGCACCAGTGTCTGGCAGATTCAGCTCAGACAAGATGAGCCGCCATATTGAGAGGCTTCTCCTGGTGTCTCATGTCACAAAGAGATCAGTATGGAAGATTAATAGAACGCTTGTGCCTTCAGGGTGAATGTCATAAAGGATGAAACACCTGCACCAGTAACCAATCAGCAGGAAGTATTGACTGAGAGCAAACATCTGATTGGTTGCTGTGGGTAACTAGAACTGATGCAAATGTGGTCACTTTACATAAGGGTAAGTACGCCTCTTGTATAACGCCAGTCCTCGCCTCCCAGCATGCAATAAAGGCAAACAGAATGGACGGCTTAGAGGTCGGGCGCAATAAAGACTGCGATTAATTCCACTGATTTTCTCCATTACAGGAATGACTAATGACGCGCATCATTCTTGATCCATTTTCTCAATTATTATAGAACAAATATCCCTCATTTCATCGGTGCGGCCCCGGGAAGCGAAAATGACTATTATTATAAATGGAAAGCAGCCAACCAGCCATAAAATAACAAGGCAGAGCCCCCGAGTGCGCAGCCGACGTGACCCACCCAGACACAATTTATAGGCGGGCTCCATCCTTACTGGAAAGAAACACTTTATTTTACTTACAAGGCTCCAGTCGGGGGGTATTTTTAGATTCTAAATACAGAGTCGAGTATCAAGCACACGGCCAAAAATCTGACAGACGCTGTGTAAATAGAGCCAAGAAATTGTAGCAGAGGAAAATGTGCTCAGTGTTTAGGGATGGAACAAATAAATAGATCAGGGTATCAAGGCCAATGATATAATATTGCCCAGAGTGTGTGTGTGTGAATGTGATGGGGAGCTTAGATTGTAAGCTCCTCTGGGGCAGTGGCTGAACTAAATGATGCATATTCTTCTATTTATTACCCCAATAACCAATGAACATGTCTTGCAGCTCACTTATTAATAGGGATGCACCGAATCCACTATTTTGGATTCGGCCGAACCCACGAATCTTTTGCAAAAGATTTGGCCGAATACCAAACCGAATATGAACCCTAATTTGCATATGCAAATCAGGGAGGGGGAGGGTAAAAGATAAAACATCTTTTTACTTCCTTGTTTTGACGAAAAGTCACATGATTCTACGGCTTTGGATTCGTTGAGCCAGGCACAAGGATTTGTCCGAATCCGAATCCTGCTGTAAATGGGCTATTACCGAATACTGGATTCGGGGCACCCCTAATTATTAGGGATGCACTCAATGCAGGATTCCGTATTCAGCCTTTTTCAGCAGGATTCAGCCACATCCTTCAGCCGACCGAAATCCTAATTTGCATATGCAAATTAGGGGCGTCGAGGAAAATCATGTGACTTTTTGTCACAAAACAAAGAAATAAAAAATGTTTCCCCTTCCCACCCCTAATTTGCATATGCAAATGAGGATTTGGATTGGTATTCGGCCGAATCTTCCACGAAGGATTTGGATTTATCTATTAATAATAATACTGGGTGTCCACAGAAAATTTTCCAGAAGGGGGCAAAGTCATCAAGGAAATGCACCCTGTTTTTTCCAAACAAAACCATTTCCCATAGGAAATGGATTTACTGCCAAAGCCCATAAAGTCGCTCAAAACTTCCATAATTGTTAAGGTAGAAAGTATAAATCAGGCAACACTGCACTACATGAACACACCCCTAAATACAACACCATTTAATCAAAACCTACCCCCAGACAGGCCAGTTTATTAATTTATTAATTACTACACAAAATGGATAATTAGCATGTTAGCCCCAGACATGCCATTACAATTACTACAGAAAATCCCGGCCGGAAACAGAATGGGAGAAAGCGGCTCTTACTGTGAAGTTTTCCTGGGACTTGTAGTTCTCATCCAGATAGACTCGGGCTCTGTTGAATTCTTTCATTGCATCGCTGGAGAGCAGGTCCCTGTAAGGTAAAAACATTCCGACTCATGAAACAGGCGGCATTGGAGATTGCCGGATGGGAACTTAATTAATTGAATTAATGTCACGGATTTTTAGAAAAACGGTCATGAGCCACTCAATGGGCCCTGGGAGGTCTCAGATTTCCCCCTGTGAAAATCCCAATGGAATCTCCTGTTCAGAAAGCTCGTCGGTTGCACAGCGACTTGGATGTGCCAAAAGGCTGGTAACAGTGGAACGACCATACGTTATACTGGAAACTGGGCTCGTTTAGTGCAGCCAATCAGAATGGGGCAATGTAATAAAAGTCAGGTCTAGTCGCCTATAACAGGTGCTACCTGCTGACTTATTTACCCTACGCAGGAGAATTATATCATGTTATCATTGAGGTCAATTTAAAGATCTCAACTTGTAATATATTGCATTACCCATAAAAAACATGTCAATACTTGGCATAGCAAGGGAATAAACATTTCAACTACATATAAATTATAACATATAGCAAAGAGGGCAATATTAACATCCATTGAGCCAGAGCAAGTGACCGTTGTCTAGAAATGACACTTTGCAGTGAACCGTCATCTCAAAGAATTTAGCGATTGCTGCGTTACCAAACATTAACAGCAGAGGGCAGCGAGGTACCATTTTCAGAAGACAGGCACTTAATTTGGGAAAGGGATTTATTTAGTTAGTGAATGACTCAATTAAAGGGGCGTGTGGCAGAAAAACACTAAAGTAAACAGAAACTGACAAGTTTGTAACAGGAGAACAAGGGTTTCTTTCATGATTTTTATGGTGTAGCTTTTATTTCTAAATTACATTGTTTACACTGCAAATAATTCATTCTACCATGTAAAATTTAATTTGTAACCGACAACTGTATTTTTTTTTAGTTGTAATATTGGTGTGTAGGTGCATCTCAGGTCATTTTGCCTGGTCGTGTGCTTTCAGAAAGAGCCAGCACTTTAGGTTGGAACTGCTTTCTGACAGGCTGTTGTTTCTCCCACTCAGTGTTACTGAATGTGTCACAGTGGGACCTGGATTTTACTACTGAGTGCTGTTCTCAGATCTACCAGGCAGCTGTTATCTTGTGTTAGAGAGCTGCTATCTGGTTACCTTCCCATTGTTCTGTTGTTTGGCTGCTGGGGGGGGGGGATATTACTTCAACTTGCAGTACAGCAGTAAAGAGTGACTGAAGTTTATCAGAGCACAAGTCACATGACTGGGGGCAGCTGGGAAACTGACAATATGTCTAGCCCCAAGTCAGATTTCAAAATGAAATATAAAAATCTGTTTGCTCTTTTGACAAAAAAAACAAATTTTAGTGCTGGAACAGCACTATTAAAGGGGAACTCAGGCTTCCAAACCAAAATCTGATAAAGAGGCCACATAACACAGAAAGCTCTAATATTCCCATCACAGTTAACCATTTTTTCAAAAAGTATGAAGAAATGCCATTTTCTATACTGAAATCCAGTTGTTTAACAGTTCTTCTCTTTCTGCATCATTTGAAATCCTGGCAGGGAAGGAGGGACTAAACACTGATGTTACAAATTGTAACAACTTCTCCACAACTTACAGACAACATGCAGGAACTACATAACCCACAATGCATTGCATTGAGATGTTCCGTTCCTTATTAAAATCACGTGTGCAGGGAATTGTGGGGTTTGGAGGATGCAGGCTGAGGGCAGATGGCTGTTGATACAAAGTAACAGTAGTCAGACAGATCAGCAGGAGAGCAGGGGGCTAGTCTTAGGGAACTCTCAGAAACCATTAAAAATCATGCAAATTAATTTTAAATGATGTATATTGCAAAGTTGCTTGAATTTATGTTTACTTTTCAAAAAGCTTAAGTTATGTTTTTGTGGAGTTCCCCTTTAACTGATGCATTTTGGAAAAAAAAACAAGTTTTCCTATGACAGTATCCCTTTAAGTAGAAAGTGCATATAAAAAGGCAGCTTTACTGTAGATCTATTTATCCAGGTTCCATTTGATTATGAATATTTGCGGGCAGACTCGTACTCTTCATACAGTCTCCCTGGAGCGACTTGGACTTTGCAGCGTTTAACGATTGGTGGCAATATTTCGATTGGTGGTAATATTCCCATTGAGATGGGAGAAGGAGTTGGCTATAATTTGGGGTGTTTCTATCCTTGTGATTGTCCCTAAGGGAGCCCAGTGTGTCGGTGGCCGTTGGGGTGTTTTTATCCATGTGATTCTCCCTATTGAAGCCCTGTGTGTAGTTGGCCCTATTTAAATAGGACCACACGTGTTTGTTCCCCTTCAACATTCAGTGCTTAGGACACCCCTCATCCTTTGCTGCCCTTTTATGTACATGACCAGCCTTACTTTTTGCCTTGTAAACCATTACAACCAATCAGATGCTTGTATTGCATTACTCTAACTGCCCAATGCCTGTAAATGCCATTGCTGATTGGTTGCAATGGTTTCTAGACTGGTGCAAGCCATATAAAACACATAGTAGGGAGCCACCATGAGTTAGGATGAAATGCAAACAGCACACAATTCTCTCTACTTACTTGACTAGTTTGTCCACGTGAGACATGGAAGCTTCATAATTTTTCCCTCCGACCTCTTGACAGTGCAAAGACAAGAACTGTGGCTTCTGTGCATGGACAGTCTGCAAAAGAAAAGAAAAATAAATGGGAATTATTGGTCAATCAAAAAAAAAAAATATATATATGGAAGCATTTATATAGAGGGGTCCAGGTCTCCTTAAAGGGCATGTAAAGGCAAAAAATAAAATCCCATTTTTACTATCTTTAATGAAAAAGAAACCTATCTCTAATATATTTTAGTTAAAAAATGTGTACTGTTTTTATAAGAAACCTGACTGTATGCAGTGGAATTCTCCTTTCGTTTACTGCTGTGGATAGGAATTGTCAGACGGTCCCTAACTGCTGAGCAGGGAAACAATCATACTTATGAACAGCAGGGGGAGCCCCCGCCTTACTTCCCAGCCATGCAGAACTCAAGCAGCTTTGTTTATGACGAACCCTAAGCAGCCCAGACCACACTGAGCATGTGCACAGTCTTAGTCTTGCAAAGATGTTTAACAAAGTTACAAGATGGTGACCCCCTGTAGCCAACTTTGAAAGCATAAATCATTTGTTTGATTAGGCTTGTGGTGCAGTAAGTTCATGTTTATGTTTAGTATACAAAATACAGCATTTCTATCCTTATTCTATTTTAGACTTTACATGCCCTTTAAAGGAGAACTAAATCCTAAAAATGTCATATTTTATATACTTAACTTATTGCACAAGGCTAAAGTTTCAGCTTGTCAATAGCAGCAATGATCCAGGACTTCAAACTTGTCACAGGGAGTCACCATCTTGGAAAGTGTCTGTGACACTCACATGCTCAGTGGGCTCTGATTGGCTGTTGAGAAGCTAAGCTTAGGGCTCGTCACTAATTATCCAGCAGAAAATGAGCTTCCCCTGTAATATAAGTTGATGCTACAGGTTTGCTGATTATTAAATTCTGATGCTAATTGCACTGGTTTTTGTGCTGCCATGTAGTAATTATCTGTATTAATTACTAATCAGCCTTATTTGTGACATTTCTATTCTATGTGTACTGTATATTGTGAGTGGGTCCCTAAGCTCAGTAAGTGACAGCAGCACAGAGCATGTGCAGTGAATCAGCAGAAAAGAAGATGGGGAGCTACTGGGGCATCTTTGGAGACACAGATCTTTACTGCTAAAGGGTTGTAGTTGCCTTGGGCTGGTACAGAAGCACAAAACATAATGTACAACATTTCTAGCTTAATCTTTAGTTAGGCTTTAGTTCTCCTTTAAAGGTCCAGTAACATCAATTTTTTAGAACCAAAAAATCATTAGTATACAACAACAAAGACAAATGAAACTTTGAAATCGCTAAGTCTTTATTGAGAAATAACTTGCGCTGATCTTCAGAAAAGGTGATCCGGTGATCAGTTGTGCGGCGCTTGATTCCTCCTCCCTGCCTTCCTTATAGGAGATAGCGAGGGAGGAGAAATCGAGCGCCGGACGATGGATCGTCATCCTGCCGCCTTTTCTGAAGAGCAGTGCAAGTGGAGTTTCGGTAAGTTATTTCCTAATAAATAATTTTTTTTTTCCAAAGTTTTTAACTTGTTTGTGTTTTTTTTTGGTTGTATACTAATGAATTTTTTAAAAAAATCTATTTGATGTTACTGGTCCTTTAAAGGACAAAGAGCATCCCATTGGCAGTCGCCCTGTGTACCATGCAAGTAAGGGGGTGCTAGAGGTATTAGGGTCATCATGGCGGCTCCAAAACGTTATTTACTGGAGGGCCAGTTAATTCTCTCGCTGCCACTATAAAACTTAGATGATAACATTTTAAAGGGCATGTAAAGTCTAAAATAGAATAAGGCTAGAAATACTGTATTTTGTATACTAAATATAAACATGAACTTACTGCACCACAAGCCTAATCAAACAAATAATTTATGCTTTCAAAGTTGGTTACAGGGGGTCACCATCTTTTAACTTTGTTAAACATCTTTGCAAGACTAAGACTGTGCACATGCTCAGTGTGGTCTGGGTTGCTTAGGGATCGTCATAAACAAAGCTACTTGAGTTCTGCATGGCTGGGAAGTAAGGCGGGGGCTCCCCCTGCTGTTCATAAGTATGATTGTTTCCCTGCTCAGCAGTTAGGGACCGTCTGACAATTCCTATCCACAGCAGTAAATGAAGGGAGAATTTCACTGCATACAGTCAGGTTTCTTATAAATACTATACAGATTTTTTAATTAAAGTATATTGGAGGTAGGTTTCTTTTTCGTTACAGAAAATTAAAATGGGATTTTATTTTTTTGCCTTTACATGCCCTTTAAATCAGACCACATCAAAGATCCTATTTGAAGCCCACTGCTGGCACTAGAAGGGTCTGGCCACATGGGCAGATTCGGGGAGATTAGTCGCCAGGCGGCAAATCTCCTCGTCATCGTGGTGACTAATCTCCCCGATCTGGCTTCCCCTGCCTTCTGCCTGGGGGCAGGCACATGTAACGCTTTGTTTTCCGAAGTCGCCAGTAATTGCCTCACGATGAAACTTCGGAAAACACTCTTGGTTGCAGTAGCAAAGGGATTGAGGTTAAGAAAGCTGCGAAAACAACACCACTGCAGATTTAAATAAGTACTTTTCTGAAAACTAAATACATTTAGCCATGTGTCAAAGAACATGATCCACGAAAGAGAAATGTTTGCCTGATCAAATCATTTAAGAATAACAATAGACACAAGGGCTTGCGATTATATTGTGATTATATTGTTAGAAATCAATAAGGAAATATCCTTGCTGTTGGTGGGTGGGGGGTTACAATACATATTTACTGCTTGGATTATTTTTCCTTGTTCTTTATCTGTTTATTTTTCCCATCAGCCTTGGGTGCAGAATATTTTTCCAGCAGCCAAGGGAAGTCAAACAGAGGAATAAAAGACTGGGCTTCTATGTGACCGCCGCGTTTTGCACAACATATTTACTTGAATGGAAAGAGCTCGGATTAATAATCGTCACGTTGTTACTTTGCTTTCTCTCTCGGGGGCCAAAATGCGCAGGAAAACGGAACTGCCAGAAATGAAATCCAGAGGCATCTCAAGTGCAATTATAAACCAAGAGAACACATTTATTTAAGTTGTGTTCTTCCGACGAACTTCTGATACAAAAATGGAAATGATGGGTTCCCTCTGTGCCTGCAGAACAGACAACGGGGTTTTACTAGAGGTTGTTCACCTTTCAAAAACTTTTTTCAGTTCGGTTGTTTTCAGATTGTTCTCTAGAAATACAGACTTTTTTTTCAATTACTTTTTCCATTTATTTTTTTTACAGTTTTTCCAAAATCTAAGTTTAAAGTTGAATGTCCCTGTCTCTGGTGTTTGAGATAGAGTCCTGCGCGGGTCCATTTTTTGGAATTCGTACCCGACCCGTACCCACAATCCGGACCCGCACGTACCTTATCCGCAACCCGGACCTGCGACCCACTGACCATAAAGAATCAGAAAGTGCTGTCATTGTAAACCGGATGTGACGTCATTGGAAGTAGGCGTGGTCAGGAAAAAAAGGCATAAAAATCACTATTGAAGAGACCCGCGGCTCGACCCGCAACCCCGCAGAACCGCCAACGCGCGCCCGGAACTTCTACCCGCAACCCGCAGGGTACCGCAGGTTTTTGCAGGTAACCCGCAGGTGCCCGACCCGCTGCAGGACTCTCGTTTGAGTCTGGCAGTTCAGTAATTCAGGCGCAGACTCTAAACAGTTACAATTTTGCAACAATTAGTTGATCCATTTGTCACTAGAATCTCTGGAGTATCAGCAACTATTGTATCAAGTCTAACAGCTGCCTGTAATGAAACCCAGAGATTCTGCTCAGCAGAGACAAAGATAAGAAATGTATCAACTAAATATATCCATTTAGAACAGTTTACAGGGTCGGCGACCTGCCCCCCCTCAGAGCTGCTTTCGCAGGTGAAAAAAAGACACTTTTCACTTCAATATTAGAAAAACGATGACACATAGAAAATAGAAAGTAATTGGAAAAATTTGTTATTTCTGGTGATCTATCGGAAAAACAACTAGTTGTTTGAAGGTGAACCACCCCTTTAAGTGCAATGGCTCCATTGTGACGTTACTTTCACAAACTATGATTGTTAAAAGGCCACAACCCTTTAAAGTGAAACGTTCCAGGTTTTAACAATAATATGTCACGATTACCCTACAGACTTTTTACAGTGATGCATCCTTTTCTTGGAAGATGCTTAAAATTATGGTAAGGCTTTTAATGTACTGGGGAAGTTATTTACCGTATCTATCATTTAGAGTCATTAAAATAATGATAACATAATATAAATGTTTTAATATAAATAATACAATGATAATGTCATGACTATGAGGGCCATAGGGTAGGTTAGGGACCATACTAATCTATCAGAGAGCACTAACAGAACTTAGCAGCAACAGGTCCATGTGCAGACTGTGCAGCGGGGCCCCCCCAAGGGGATGCAGGCCTGGGTGGGATTGCACCCCCCCCAAAGTTACGCCCCTGTCAGAGTGACCTTCATAACATGTGCCTCCAACTGGACAGCCCTGGATTAGAAGATACCCCTGAAGCCAAAAAGGATACCACTCTCTTCAGTAATAAATGTATTATTGATCTCCTATTCTACTAGGGTGGGTTCACCTTAACTATGATGAATAGGAAAAGAAAGTGAAGCAATTAAGAACAACAATAATGCTGAATCTTTACACTTGAACTTTTTCTTGGGGAGGGGTCAGTGACCCCAACAACCAGACAGCATTATGATTAGCAGGCTGGACACAGGCAGAATAGGAATGCTTGCCTGTATAGCCCATGCCATTAGGATTAGTAAAGCAGGAGAACTGCAAGGACTCATTGTTTATAAAATACTAAACATTCATTTTCTTTCTTGCTGGTTATTTTGGCCCTCGAAGATAAAATATGTCCAAATATTGACTGATTTGTGCATAAATTCTGATATTTGCATTTCATTGCCTTCGGAATGGCTCATTTTGTGCGGATTCCTTCCAGCGTGCGGTTGGGTCAGCTAACTCGGCATTGGTTTGGGCTGAAGAGAAGCTACAGGGACTCATTAGCCTCAGACAGCTGCACATCCAAACACAGACGGGGGAGAGAAATGTACAACCACATTTATTCCAGAAGTGTATTGAAGAGAAAGTAATTTTAGCCGGCAATTGCACAGTAATGACTTATTTTGGCCGGGTATAAATAGCTCACCATGTGCCCTGCAATTACATGCGCTCGGTCTCTCCTCCCTTTCTGAATATTCCAAATGATATTTCTACAGCAGGAGCCCTAATTTAGCAGAAAATTAGATTTATTAACCGTCGCGGCAAATAGGAAAGTGTTAAAAATTTATAGAAATCGTGGCTGATGTTGAAATCAACTGTTAATGATATTATTACAATTAATGAGACCTGTGGGGAAAAATCTTTCTATTTTGGTGCTGAAAAGTGACAAAGTAACAGGAGTGGTACTGCCGGGTAGAGTCCTGCATCGGGTCGGGTACCTGTGAAATACCCGCAAAGTGGTCAGGTTTCAGGCAAAAAGTCCCCAATTCCTTGGCCGTGCGGGTAGTCCGTGGGTAACCTGGCTGGGTACCCAACAAAGGTGCAGGCCTGATCCCTCCCATGCACCCTTAAGATTCTTTCAGTTTTTAATTTTTTGGGGGAAAATTCGGCACTGGAGTGACGTCACTTCCGGGCAAATGTGACGTCACTTTCGGTTTCGCGTGTCTCCCGGGTCAGAAGATTAATTGGCCTATTGCGGCCGAATCCTTCTGCCAGGCCTAACCGAATTCTAATTTGCCTATGCAAATTAGGGGTGGGGAGGGAAATTGCGCGACTTTTTGTCACAAAACAAGGAATTAAAAAACGGTTTCCCCTTCCTACCCCTAATTTGCATATGCAAATTAGGATTTGGTTCGGTATTCACTCAAACTGCAGGAAAAAAACGCACTCACAGGACTTGTTAAGGTGCAAAACCAAAAAAAAAACTAGTTTATTACAACGTTTCAGCTTTGATACTAGAGCCTTCCTCAGGTGGTGTCGTTGACAGTTTTTCTGCAGTTTAATTTACATAATATTGTTAACTGCACCCAGGCAGTTGCTTTTTGTTATAAGAGTGCTCCAGCTTGACGAACAATTATATATTATATATATATATATATATATATATATATATATATATATATATATATATATATATATATATATTAGGGATGCACCGAATCCACTTATTTGGATTCGGCCGAACCCCCGAATCCTTTGTGAAAGGTTCGGCCGAATACCGAACCCGAATTTGCATATGCAAAATAGGGACGGAAGGGGAAAACATTTTTTACTTCCTTGTTTTCTGACAAAAAGTCATGCAATTTCCCTCCCTGCCCCTAATTTGCATATGCCAATTAGGATTTGGTTTGGCCGGATAGAAGGATTTGGCCGAATCCAAATCCTGCTGAAAAAGGCCGAATCCTGGCCGAATCCCGAACCGAATCCTGGATTCGGTGCATCCCTAATATATATATAATTATATATGAGATTATATAAATAAATTATATTATAGAAATAAAGATGAGATTATTCCAAGTACGATTGTGTGAATCCGTCCGATTCTACTTCATCATGAAAAAAAAAAAAAAAATTGCCAAGGGCTTCACTCACTTAAAAAAAAAAAACCTAAGGATATTAAGTTTCATTATTTTTTTTTTAGTGGCCCGGGAGGAACGTTATTTTTATGTCACAGCCAATGAAACTAATTGTGTCTAACATGAGCAGCACAGAGAAAGGACTTTTCCTTTTCCAGCCCCTCACAAATGTACATGAGAAGTGTGCAAGGAAAACTGCAGTTCTATACAGGGGATGAAACAAACAAAGAGGAATTTTGTTATACGCTAAAGGATCTTCAGTGATCACCAGTGCACGCTCTACAGTACAGAGAATATACTATATATATACTAATATATATCAGCCTATGACAGCGACTCACTCACTTCATTTGGATATAGATCCAGTATTAGATTATTTTCAGTACAGGCATCTACAGCAGGGATCAGTGGTTATCCCAAAGTTGAACTAGGGGTGGGTCACCTTTAGATTAGCTTTAAGTATGTTATAGAATAGCCAAATTCTTGGCAATTTCCAATTGGTCTTCATTATTTATTTTTGTTAAATAGTTTTTGAACGATGTGTCGTCGTCTTCATGACTCCTTCCAACTTTCAAATGGGGGTCACTGACCCTAGCAGCCAAAACAAACTTTTAATCTGTGAGGCTACAAGTTTATTGTTACTTTTTAATACTTGTTTTCGTATTTCGGTCCACTCCTATAAATATACCAGCATAATTTTATTCCAACACTCCCTGGCTGCTAAGTTAATTTGAACCCTAAATTGAATAATAAAAAAAAACAAAATATAAATAATAATGAAGACCAATTGCAAATTGTCTCAGACTATCACTCTCTCCATGAGGTCACAAGCAGGCTATAGCAAGCAATTCTATATACATATAAAGCTTAGTGTTGATTAGGTTAAGGCAGTGATCCCCAACAGTAACTCATGAGTAAGATGTTGCTCTCCAACCCCTTGAATGTTGCTCCCAGTGGTCTCAAAGCAGGTGTTTATTTTTTAATTCCAGGCTTGGAGGTAAGTTTTGGTTGTATAAAAACCAGGTGTACTGCCAAACAGAGCCTCAATGTAGGTTGACAATCAATATAGGGGCTACTAAATGGCCAATAAAAGCCCTTATTTGGCACCCCAAGAACATTTTTCATGATAGTGTTGCTCCCCAACTCCTTTTTCTTCTGAATGTTGCTCACGGGTTCAAAAGGTTGGGGATCCCTGGGTTAAGGTAAGGAAGGGCTATTGCACTGGGGCAAACTTGGTCACATTGCTGTATTATTGTACGTTGAAATGCATAGCTAAAGCCTTTGGTGTCATCTACAGATCAAGTCTTTGTTGAAGGTTGTCATGGAGTATCCATGTTGTGACTCCCTGGGTCTTCTGATGCAATAATTTTCTCCCTATAATATTGGTTATTATTCAACAGTAACATGAGTTTGGGCCTCAGAACCATGATGAAAGATGATAATATCTAAAAGAAATTAAGGACCTGAATCCAGTCTGAAACTCAAACATTTACATGAACTGAAAATAAACCTCAACTTCTGTTCATAAATCGAATCTTGGACTTAGTCCCAAGCAATCCTGTTGGGTTAAATTAATGTTTAGATGATTTTTAGAAGACTGTAGGTATGGAGATCTCTTTACCAGAAAACCCCAGACCCCCGAGCATTCTGCATATGCAAATTAGGGATGGGGGGGGAAATTGCGCAACTTTTTGTCACAAAACAAGGAAGTAAAAAAATGTTTTCCCCATTCCACCTCTTTTTTTTGCATATGCAAATTACGATTCAGTATTCGGCCAAATCTTTTGCAAAGGATCCAGAGGTTCGGCCAAATCCAAATGAGTGGATTCGGTGCATTTCTACTTAGAACTACTCAATCCAAGAATCAGGCGTCACTCCGGATAAAAAGAGAAATCCTTTATTGCAACTGGTGAGGATCTAACATGGCCTGACGCATTTCGGGAAAGGTTCCCTTAATCACAGGCTCCTTAATCATAGGTCACCACTTATAGCTTTGGAAAGTACCAGTAGACAGGGAGAGCAGCTTTGTTGCCAAATGAACACCCTGTTGACTTTTATAATCAACAGATTATTATTTACTATATTGTTGTGTTTTCTATAAAGCGTGCACATTGACGTGCCAGTACATTCCTTATTTAAAGCTAATTTAAAAAACAAAAAATCTATATAAACAAAAGGACAGAACAAACAATATGGCAGTCACTTTGTGCAAACAAAAAAAGAAATATTTTTTGTAAACTAGATGCGTGTATTGTTTGTTGCCCTTTATTCCAGGAAAGATAACACTTATATACAAGGCTTCTTAAACAGCACTGTAGGCATTAGATAACAGAGGAGAGGAAGTTCAAGACAAAACAGGATATCTCTCTATGAAACAAATGTGGTTCTGTTTGAACGCTGCATCAACTGAAAAGCCAGAAGTCTATACAAGAGATTGAGTGTTTTATTTGTAAAAGGACTGGCCATATTCCTTGGTGCACTTTAATGAGTTGGAGTATTACAAATCTTCAATGAAAATTAGGGATGCACCGAATCCACTTTTTTGGATTCGGCCGAACCCCCGAATCCTTCACGAAAGATTCGGCCGAATACCGAACCGAATCCGAACCCTAATTTGCATATGCAAATTAGTGGTGGGAAGGGGAAAACATTTTTTACTTCCTTGTTTTCTGACAAAAAGTCACGCAATTTCCCTCCCGCCCCTAATTTGCATATGCAAATTAGGATTTGGATTCAGTTCGGCCAGGCAGACGGATTCGGCCGAATCAGAATCCTGCTGAAAAAGGCCGAATCCTGGCCGAATCCCGAACCGAATCCTGGATTCGGTGCATCCCTAATGAAAATGGTCACCACATGTTCACACCGGTAAAGTCATTGGATAACTCATTATAATAGAGGGAGATGTTTTTTTTTTTTTTTTGAAAGCTGATGTACAAGTTGACCTCCACATATCTAATGTTTAAGTGTTCGGGTATGTGCGTTTACCCCACCCTTTCATAGGTGTTAAAAGCTGAGAACAGTTGGTGCAAGTGTCGGGGTGCAGGAACATGCTGATTGCTACCAATGTAAAAACCGTAAAACCACCACAATGAATGGTTTTGTGGTCTTTCAGGTCCATGTGACAACACATGGTAGAAGATAAATTAACATGAAAGTGAATGGGACTTTGAAGGCCCGCAAGAGAACCGGACGTGGAGGCCCCGCAAGAGAACCGGACGTGGAGGCCCCGCAAGAGAACCGGACGTGGAGGCCCCGCAAGAGAACCGGACGTGGAGGCCCCGCAAGAGAACCGGACGTGGAGGCCCCGCAAGAGAACCGGACGTGGAGGCCCCGCAAGAGAACCGGACGTGGAGGCCACGCAAGAGAACCGGACGCCGAGGCCCCGCAAGAGAACCGGACGCCGAGGCCCCGCAAGAGAACCGGACGCCGAGGCCCCGCAAGAGAACCGGACGCCGAGGCCCCGCAAGAGAACCGGACGCAGAGGCCCCGCAAGAGAACCGGACGCCGAGGCCCCGCAAGAGAACCGGACGTCGAGGCCCCGCAAGAGAACCGGACGTCGAGGCCCCGCAAGAGAACCGGACGTCGAGGCCCCGCAAGAGAACCGGACGTCGAGGCCCCGCAGGAGAACCGGACCCCCGCAAGAGAACCGGACGTCGAGGCCCCGCAAGAGAACCGGATGTTGAGGCCCCGCAAGAGAACTGGAACAATTAGATATTGAAAGTGCTTAAAATAATAGACCAATGGGGGAAGCAGAAAGGGCTGCAGGGACATGTCCTTGGTTAAAGCTGGCCATAGAAGTTCGGATTTTTAAAAGATCTTTTCTTTATCGTAAGACCAAGCTTATCTTGAAACAATCATTTAAATGTACGATTTGTTCGTCAACTAGAGAGACCATATCAAGCCATGTTGTCTAGTTGAAGGCAGAAAAACTGAGGGGAGCTGCCTGCTTTGCCCTGCAAACAATTGGAAAATAAATAGATTTCACTGTGACCGATGAAAATGTTCTAACCTGGCCGATCAATTTTTTGACCAATATGGGCTGAAAAATCGTTAGATGCACGATCGCTCAATTCCCCCTAACCTCCCGATAATTTGATGGATTCGTCAAATTGTCGCACAAGAATTGGTAGTTCGGGAGAGGAAAATCTTTAAGGCCTAACAGGACATCCTCCGGTATTTTGGCAGGCCAGTCGCTTATCAACTAGAAATGTTGCAAACACATTTAAATTCTTTCAATACATGATATTTCCAAGTGAAGTCTACATTCTTCTCATGTTCATTGACGCTATTGGGTTACTACTGATCTACATATTTGTAGGGACTGTAACAAAAAGATTTAGTGATTAAAAAGAAAAAGCAAATGTTTTTAGTAACTTAAAGGAACAGTGCTCCAAATGAAAAAAAGGATTCTGGGTAATGGATCCCCTATAATAAATTCTTGGATTTTTGCAGAAATGGAACGAACCATATAGTAAACCCAAAAAAAAAAAAAATCAAAGACGATTAATTACACAATCTTTCATACAATCTTCTGTATTTTATGACACAAAGTAAATTATTCACCAAGGACAAATAATTGATGCTTTCCATTGCTAAGGAACATCAGTCTCATACACAATATATCCCACTGACTTCTGCCGTAAAAGAACCATTATATCTAAAGCATCACCAAGACATCATTCTGCCAGTGTTTGTACCCACACCTGATACTCTACTGGCACTAGGAAATACTCTGTGGGAACACAGAAGCCACTTGCTGGTTTTTAATTCAAATGAAAATCCCTTACAAACCCCAGAGACCTGTGACACATAAAAGGAGTCTTTGAAGTCAAATACTGTCTACTGCTATAAAAATACAGGCCATTCTGAAAGAAATGTTTTTAACTTCCATAAAGAATGCTGTAATAGTTTTCAGAATTTGGATTTAAAATGAATAGAGAAGCAAAACAAAGATGAAATTGGGACAGATCAATATTCCCTGCTGCTCATTGAGATGTGATTACAGAGGTACAAATAGGTGTGATTGTTATGAGTCCCACAGAGCAGAAAGTGTAGGTAGAAACAGTGACTACACAGTTACACGTAACAGTATAGAAAGCTATGTCTGTACTTGTAGCAGTGGGGATGATAAAAGTCTCTGGGAAGGGAGTGTGACTGTGGGATAGCAGGTATAGTAGGGAGAGATGGTGTCTATAGTAACAGTGGATAATAGTCTCTGGGAAGGGAGTGTGACTGTGGGATAGCAGGTATAGTAGGGAGAGATGGTGCCTATAGTAACAGTGGGATAATAGTCTCTGGGAAGGAAGTGTGACTGTGGGATAGCAGGTATATTAGGGAGAGATGGTGCCTATAGTAACAGTGGGATAATAGTCTCTGGGAAGGGAGTGTGACTGTGGGATAGCAGGTATAGTAAGGAGAGATGGTGTCTATAGTAACAGTGGATAATAGTCTCTGGGAAGGGAGTGTGACTGTGGGATAGCAGGTATAGTAGGGAGAGATGGTGCCTATAGTAACAGTGGGATAATAGTCTCTGGGAAGGGAGGGTGACTGTGGGATAGCAGGTATAGTAGGGAGAGATGGTGCCTATAGTAACAGTAGATAATAGTCTCTGGGAAGGGAGTGTGACTGTGGGATAGCAGGTATAGTAGGGAGAGATGGTGCCTATAGTAACAGTGGGATAATAGTCTCTGGGAAGGGAGTGTGACTGTGGGATAGCAGGTATAGTAGGGAGAGATGGTGCCTATAGTAACAGTAGATAATAGTTTCTGGGAAGGGAGTGTGACTGTGGGATAGCAGTTATAGTAGGGAGAGATGGTGCCTATAGTAACAGTGGGATAATAGTCTCTGGGAAGGGAGTGTGACTGTGGGATAGCAGGTATAGTAGGGAAAGATGGTGCCTATAGTAACAGTGGATAATAGTCTCTGGGAAGGGAGTGTGACTGTGGGATAGCAGGTATAGTAGGGAGAGATGGTACCTATAGTAACAGTGGATAATAGTCTCTGGGAAGGGAGTGTGAATGTGGGATAGCAGGTATAGTAGGGAGAGATGGTACCTATAGTAACAGTGGATAATAGTCTCTGGGAAGGGAGTGTGACTGTGGGATAGCAGGTATAGTAGGGAGAGATGGTGTCTATAGTAACAGTGGGATAATAGTCTCTGGGAAGGGAGTGTGATTGTGGGATAGCAGGTATAGTAGGGAGAGATGGTGCCTATAGTAACAGTGGGATAATAGTCTCTGGGAAGGGAGTGTGACTGTGGGATAGCAGGTATAGTAGGGAGAGATGGTGCCTATAGTAACAGTGGGATAATAGTCTCTGGGAAGGGAGTGTGACTGTGGGATAGCAGGTATAGTAGGGAGAGATGGTGCCTATAGTAACAGTGGGATAATAGTCTCTGGGAAGGGAGTGTGACTGTGGGATAGCAGGTATAGTAGGGAGAGATGGTGTCTATAGTAACAGTGGGATAATAGTCTCTGGGAAGGGAGTGTGACTGTGGGATAGCAGGTATAGTAGGGAGAGATGGTGTCTATAGTAACAGTGGGATAATAGTCTCTGGGAAGGGAGTGTGACTGTGGGATAGCAGGTATAGTAGGGAGAGATGGTGCCTATAGTAACAGTGGATAATAGTCTCTGGGAAGGGAGTGTGACTGTGGGATAGCAGGTATAGTAGGGAGAGATGGTGTCTATAGTAACAGTGGGATAATAGTCTCTGGGAAGGGAGTGTGATTGTGGGATAGCAGGTATAGTAGGGAGAGATGGTGCCTATAGTAACAGTGGATAATAGTCTCTGGGAAGGGAGTGTGACTGTGGGATAGCAGGTATAGTAGGGAGAGATGGTGTCTATAGTAACAGTGGGATAATAGTCTCTGGGAAGGGAGTGTGACTGTGGGATAGCAGGTATAGTAGGGAGAGATGGTGTCTATAGTAACAGTGGATAATAGTCTCTGGGATGGGAGTGTGACTGTGGGATAGCAGGTATAGTAGGGAGAGATGGTGCCTATAGTAACAGTGGATAATAGTCTCTGGGAAGGGAGTGTGACTGTGGGATAGCAGGTATAGTAGGGAGAGATGGTGTCTATAGTAACAGTGGATAATAGTCTCTGGGAAGGGAGTGTGACTGTGGGATAGCAGGTATAGTAGGGAGAGATGGTGCCTATAGTAACAGTGGATAATAGTCTCTGGGAAGGGAGTGTGACTGTGGGATAGCAGGTATAGTAGGGAGAGATGGTGCCTATAGTAACAGTGGATAATAGTCTCTGGGAAGGGAGTGTGACTGTGGGATAGCAGGTATAGTAGGGAGAGATGGTGCCTATAGTAACAGTGGATAATAGTCTCTGGGAAGGGAGTGTGACTGTGGGATAGCAGGTATAGAAGGGAGAGATGGTGCCTATAGTAACAGTGGGATAATAGTCTCTGGGAAGGGAGTGTGACTGTGGGATAGCAGGTATAGTAGGGAGAGATGGTGTCTATAGTAACAGTGGATAATAGTCTCTGGGAAGGGAGTGTGACTGTGGGATAGCAGGTATAGTAGGGAGAGATGGTGCCTATAGTAACAGTGGGATAATAGTCTCTGGGAAGGGAGTGTGACTGTGGGATAGCAGGTATAGTAGGGAGAGATGGTGTCTATAGTAACAGTGGATAATAGTCTCTGGGAAGGGAGTGTGACTGTGGGATAGCAGGTATAGTAGGGAGAGATGGTGCCTATAGTAACAGTGGATAATAGTCTCTGGGAAGGGAGTGTGACTGTGGGATAGCAGGTATAGTAGGGAGAGATGGTGTCTATAGTAACAGTGGATAATAGTCTCTGGGAAGGGAGTGTGACTGTGGGATAGCAGGTATAGAAGGGAGAGATGGTGTGGGATAATTGCCAGACACATACTTAGACACAGTTATACTGTCACTCTGTTGTCAGGGCTATTAGGTGTAGTGAGAATCAAAGTTCAGAAGCAATGGAAGTGCTGTATGTTGGACAGTCGTGTTACTTAAATAATACAAAGGTATTTTTTGCTGTGGTTGACAACAACCATAAAGGAAAACTATACCCCCAAAATGAATATTTAAGCAACAAATTAACTTTCAATATCAAATTAAGTGGCATATTAAAGAATCTTATCAAACTGGAATATACATTTACATAAATCTTGCCCTTTTACATCTCTTGCCTTGAACCACCATTTCGTGACTCTATCTGTGCTGCCTCAGAGATCACCTGACCAGAAATACTACAACTCTAACTGTAACACTAACAGGAACTTGTATGGAAAACTCTGTCTGTTAATTGGCTCATGTGACCTAACAAGTATGGTTTGTTGGTATGTTTGTGTGCACCGTGAATCCTACAATCCCAGGGGACGGCCCTTTTTTTTTTAAAATGGCAGTTTTCTATTTATGATTACCCAATGGCACATACTACTAAAAAAGTATATAATTATGAAAATGGTTTATTTCCATGAATCAGGGTTTTACACATCAGCAGTTTTATGCAATATCTTTTTATAAAGACCTACATTGTGTGAGGGGTATAGTTTTCCTTTAAAAATAGTCCTGCCCAGAGAAAATGAACGAGGGGCAATAATGTTGCCAGCTCTTTAGGGTGTTCCCATGTAGAGATTGTAACTTTTTTAGTTTCTAGAAGTCAAGCAAGCAACGGTGACAACAGAAACAGTTAAACAAAAAAAAGAAGAACTCATCAGTCAACATGGAAAAATGTGGTTTGTGGTTCATTTGTGGTTCCCTCTATATCAGCTGCGAAAAAACACAACTTGCTAAATTATTTTCAAGTATCTTTTTGTCATTTTCAGTTCATCTCGGTTATTAGTTGTATGAAATTACAAAGGCACAGAAATATCTGCAGGGGACAACGAACGCTTTCAGGAAGAATAACGGAACAAGAGAAATTGTAATGAGCAAATGTTCTGCCATAGGTTTGGCTCAGGGGTTGTACAGTTAATAAATGGACAGGACAGAAAAAATAAGTATTTGATTAAACATAGCTGCACATAATTAAAACCAACGGGGGACATTTTATAATATAGGCTAAATTGCACCAACGCTACTAATTGCAGCAACCATTAAATTATCAAGCACAAAATGTGGTTCGGTTGTCATAGAAACAGACTTTATGCTTCCTGAAAGCCTTCCCAGAACATACTGCGCATGTGCAGTGTCACTGACACAACATCCAAGATGGAGAGGCCCTCGAGAACAACTTTGAAGGTCTGAACCATTACTGTTATAGGGCTGCTGAACCTCTGGGTTGATAAATAAGAGCAGTATATAAAGTACAGCATTTCTAAATACAGTTTCATTTTTAGGTATTATTCCTCCTTTAAGTGTTGATTAAAGTGGCCAACAAGTATCAGCTTTGTAAGCAGCTTGACCAATTTGGCCTCAGCAGTTTTTGTTGCCAAAACTTAAACGTAACAGGAGCCACAAGTTCCTCCTGGTGTCAGAGGGTGAGGAAGTGTAAGTTACTCACCGCTGATAAAAAAAACATGTTCTTGTGATATGAAAGCAAGTTAAAGAACTGACGGCCAGGGGAAAAAATGTTCCTTTAGCTAAAGGAAAATATTTGGTATTGATGATGCTGGTCTTCATTGTGACCTTTTTAATACAGAAGGTTAATTCAGAGTTTGCCAAGTGTGTGATGGTAAATTAGACTGAATGACAAACCATTTCATTGACTCAAGGGAAGTGACTGCAAATACAGGTTTCATGAGCTTGCCCAGTCCAAAGAGATATGTAGAATTTATAACATGCCTCAAACCTCAAAACTTTCAATAAGCTCGTCTGCAATGTCATCGTGGCACAGTTGGAAAGAAACAAAGTTCTTGGTTTTAAACAGGAAGCGAGTTCCTGAGGTGCCTCTGCTCAAAAGGATACGGTCATGGGAAAATAGTTAATAGTGCTGCTCCAGCAGACTTCTTCGGTGAAATCTGTTTTTCAAAAGAGCAAACGGATTTTTTTTATATTTAATTTTGAAATCTAACATGGGGCTAGATATATTGTCAGTTTCCCAGAAGCCCCAGTCATGTGACTTGTGCTCTGATAAACTTCAGTCACTCTTTACTACTATACAGCAAGTTTGAGTATCACTTCCTCCATTTCCCCCCCCCAGCAGCCTTACAACAGAACAATGGGAAGGAAACCAGGTAGCAGCTCCCTAACACAAGAACAGCACTCAATAGTAAAATCCAGGTCCCACTGAGACACATTCAATTACATTGAGTAGGAGAAACAACAGACTGCCAGAAAGCAGTTCTATAGCGCAGCACTGGCTCTTTCTGAAAGCACATGACCAAGCAAAATGACCTGAGATGCAACTACACACCAATATTACAACAAAAAAAATACACTTGTTGGGTTAGGAATTCAATTTTACATGGCAGAGTGAATTATTTGCAGTGTAATTTAGAAATAAAAACGACACCATAAAAATCATGACAGAATTCCTTTACGACTTATCTACAGTGGGACCAAGATCATCACCATATCAAGCTCCTTACAAGAGCCAGCTCTTGTTAGGAACTCAAAAGGAAGTCTTACTTGTTTTCAGAAGTTCCAGAGGAACATGAGTTGTGTCTAGCACATCACAGTAAAGACTAGGGATAAAAGGGATACTGTCATGGGGGAAAAAAACATTTTTTTCAAAACACATCCGTTAATGGTGCTGCTCCAGCAGAATTTTGTGCTGAAATCCATTTCTCAAAAGAGCAAACAGATTTTTCTATATTCAATTTTGAAATCTGACATGGGGCTAGACATATTGTCAATTTCCCGGCTGCCCCTGGTCATGTGACTTGTGCTCTGATAAACTTCAATCACTCTTTACTGCTGTACTGCAAGTTGGAGTGATATCACCCCCTACCTTTCCCCCACAGCAGCCAAAAAAAAGAACAATGGGAAGGTAACCAGATAGCAGCTCCCTAACATAAGATAACAGCTGCCTGGTAGATCTAAGAACAGCACTCAATAGTAAAAACCCATGTCCCACTGAGACACAATTAGTTACATTGAGAAGGAAAAACAGCAGCCTGCCAGAAAGCATTTCTCTCCTAAAGTGCAGGCACAAGTCACATGACCAGGGGCAGCTGGGAAATTGACAAAATGTCTAGCTACATGTCAGATTTTAAAATTGAATATAAAAAATCTGTTTGCTCTTTTGAGAAATGGATTTCAGTGCAGAATTCTGCTGGAGTAACACTATTAACTGATGTGTTTTGAAAAAAACATGTTTTCCGATGACAGGATCCCTTTAAGAAAGGCAGATGGGGGAGATGGAACTCAGACTAGGTTCCCTGGTGTTGACAAGGAGTATAAAGGAGTACCAAGAGAGATGCCTGAAGGACTGATGGACATCACCAGATAGTTAGATGAGTAAGCAGGCAATGAAAGATGAATGCTTAAGGTGGCCATAGACGTAACAATTACAATCTTTCTTGGAAAGAATTTTTCCAAGAAAGATTGTCAGTTTCAATACACACGTGTAGAGCTGAATCGTCATATATACAGGTATAAACAATAGAATTTTACCTGCATCTGATCATTCAGCACTAACAATGGGCGATGTTTGGGTGTCTTCAAAGGTGCCCGATCAAAATTTTCCGTCCAGCCCGATCGACAAGCCGACTGATATCTAAATCTTCTGCCGATATCGGTTGGCTCTTCTCCCACCATACACGCAAAAAAATATTGTATGAAAATTCTTTTTGTACGATATTATCTGTGCGTCTATGGCCACCTTTAGGCTTTTCATGTTTGTTGGATAAACACCTCTATAATCTCTATTAGCAGATATCTGTGGTTATAAAGGAATACTAAAAGTAATTTATAAAAAATATAAAAGCAATGGTCAGGAGAACACCGAGCTATGCAATGATTGTTAACATGAAATGTTTGATATTCATGAAAATCGATAACTCAAGGCTGAAGGAGAGGGATTCAGTCTGAAAGCAAGTGTTCAACAAAAGCAGAGGGGCTACAGACTAGACATGAATATTTTATATATTGAAAAATATTGAGACTACCCAGGGACACAGGACAAATGGCTTTTCTACCCTGCACTAAAACCGGCCCTATCTGTAAGTGACTGTGTGCTTGCACTAAACCAGCAGATGTTGGAACAAACAACGAAGAAAGAGAGCTGATGGTCATCATTAAAGAAACAGTAACAGCAAAAAACTGAAGTGTTTTAAAGTAAAACAAATATAATGTACGGTTGCCATGCACTGGTAAAAGTTATGTCTTTGCTTTGGAAAAAATACTATAGTTTATATAAACAAGCTGCTGTGTAGCCATGGGGGCAGCCATTCAAGCAGAAAATACATTCTATAACATATAAAAAGTTAACTTAAAGGTGATCCACCCTTAAAGGAACAGTAACAGTAAAGCCAAAAAATTAAAAGGTTTTAAAGTAATGAAAATATAATGTAGTGTTTACCTGCACTGGTACAACTGGTGTTTGCTTCAGAAACTCTACTATAGTTTATATAAATAAGCTGCTGTGTAGCCATGGGGGCAGCCATTCAAGCACAGGATACCCAGTAGATAACAGATAAGTACTACTATAGTTTATATAAACAAGCTGATGTGTAGCCATGGGGGCAGCCATTCAAGCACAGGATACACAGTAGATAACAGATTAGTACTACTATAGTTTATATAAACAAGCTGCTCTGTAGCTATGGGGGCAGCCATTCAAGCACAGGATACACAGTAGATAACAGATAAGTACTACTATAGTTTATATAAACAAGCTGATGTGTAGCCATGGGGGCAGCCATTCAAGCACAGGATACACAGTAGATAACAGATAAATACTACTATAGTTTATATAAACAAGCTGCTGTGTAGCCATGGGGGCAGCCATTCAAGCACAGGATACACAGTAGATAACAGATAAGTACTACTATAGTTTATATAAACAAGCTGCTGTGTAGCCATTCAGAGCTGAAAAAGGAAAAAAGGCACAGGATACACAGTAGATAACAGATAAGCTCTGTTATAGAACACAATAGTGTTCTGAAGAGTGAATCTGTTATCTGCTATGTGACCTGTGCCTTGAATGGCTGCCCCATGGCTACACAGCAGCTTATTTATATAAACAATAGTAGTGTTTCTGAAGCAAACACAGCAGTTTTACCAGTGCAGGGTAACACTAAATGATACCTTAATTACTTTAAAAAAATGTCATTTGATGGTGTTACTGTTCCTTTAAGGTTGCACTGTAGGACTGTGCTGAACGAATGTTAAGTTTAATATAGCTAACACACCAGTAAACAAAGCTCGATTGACCCTTTTATTAGGCCGATCCATTTATCATAGCATTTCTTACCTGATAAAATTCTCGAAGCCAGTTCTTCTGCAAGTTTTCAGTCTAAAAGACAAAAATATAACAACATAAGAATAAACATAGAGTAAAATGGTTATGAAAAAGATACAATTGAAACATTTATATAAATAAATAATAATAAATTGATAAAAGTTGCCGATGCTCCTTGGATTCCGGGTACCCAAATCAAGGCTTGAATGCAGAGCAGCAATTGGTCCATTTGCAAATAACTACCCATAAGGAAGCAAGACCAATAATATAAACAGCTTATTGTTTTTCAAATGTTGAAAGCCAAGTTGAAGGGCCTCAGGCTCTCTGGTTTGTCAGTTATTGTTATGCAAATAAAATAAACACAGGGGCATATTTATCAGGGTAAAAACAGAGTTGACCATAGTTTGCCGCTGGTGCCACAACTGTAACACACCACAAAGCTGTACTCTGGCTCATTAAGGAACATTAAGATGACCAAAGACTAAATAATCATTACAATAAAGTTATAGTTGGGTACTCATATGGAATGATGGTTCTGTAACTATACTAAACAGCCTTGGAAAGCAGCCCAGTCGTTTCCTGAAAGCTGAACGGAAGCCGGGCTGGCAGCATTTGCTTTGGACACAGAGCTGAAGTTATAATCAGAAAAAGAATAAGGAGGCATTGGAATCTCGCCCTTCAGTTCACAGAAGTACAAGCAGAAATCCACTGCCTTTCTTGGCACGAGCCCCTCGGTGTTTCTTTCATACTGACGGAATGAATGGGAATTGAAAAGCAGCTCTCCAGAGCCCAGGACATAATAATGGAACAATGAATGGGGCTGATTATTGCACAAGGCAGATTCTGTGTACTCGCCAGTTTGGCCTTAAAATGCACAAGAATGATGTGTATATATATTTTTTTTCAAGGAAAAAAAATTTGATTTACGTGGTCACTACACATGTTATTCAGAATACGTGGTTTATTTGCTCAAATGCGCGTACGGGCTAGCTTATATAGGAGAAACGATACAACCGACCAGAGATAGAATAAGTCTACCATCAGAAAGGAAGTGGTTAAATTACCAGTTCCTGCTCATTTCAAATTGGGAAGACATACTGCTGCATCCCTCAGATTTCTTGTGTTGGAGTCTGTTGCCCCCCACCCCCCCCACAACAGAGGGGCAACAGATAAAAAAGGGGAGAAATTTTGGATACATACTCTACAGACGCTGCATCCGAAAGGACTCAATAGAGAATATGATCTTTATGCTTTTATTTAAATGGTTTTGGAGTAAAACTGAACTAATGTATTAGATTAGACACAATTTACGAAATGACTAATATTATGTGATACCTATTTAGTATGGATATAATACGATAGGAGTGAAACTATGGAACTAATACTAATATATGAAAAACAATTGATACCTTGGAAGGAAGAGGTGTGTCTATGTTATGGGACATGTTAAATAGGATATGATGTCATTGTGAGAATCAATGCTTGACAAAGGGGGGGGGGGAGTTCCGAAATGTTGCATGTTTGCATGATTACCTGAATTCTAGGAAAATTTAATTTTACTTCACCTTGAATTGGTCTGGACTTTTTCGTTGTAGGGTATATATAATTTGTCCATCTAAGTGGACTAAGTCGCGGACGGGTTAAGTGCTCCACTCTACTTTTGTACAGATATATATATATAGATATAGATATAGATATATATATATATATATATATATATATATCTCTTATATAAAATAGAAACAAACCATAGGTGGGTGAGAATGTAAGTGTGAATACGGCTGCATTATTACAACTGCTCTTTTGCAATTTTCTAACAGTCTCTTCTTTCCTTCTGCTCCAATGTAGTCCACTTCCAGGTCTTCTGCTCTATTACCTTGATCTTCCACTCCCTTCTGCTCCATTACCTCCTTTCCCTCATGCCCCTTCTGATTTATAACTTCTTATCCTTTCGACCAGTCCATCCTCTGCTTTACTGTCCCCACCATCTACACTGATCAATCCCCTTTCAATACCTTCACTGCTTACGACTTTATACACCTCCTTTGTTGGCTACTGCATATACATGCTAAAGGCTGTACTTTGCCTTTAAAACATTCTTTATACACGACAAAGTGGCTGTCACCTTAAACCGAACTTTTTATAGGACATAAAAAGCTAAATGTCGAGACATACTGGAAAATAAAAAGAAACAATAGAAAAAAAGAAAATTAAAGGCTCAAAATCAATGTTATTGATGGCTTCCATATAGCATTTAACGCAGAAAGTGAAGGGTCAGAATAGAATGGCTATTAATTAAAAGAAAAACAAAAATGTGATGACGATAATAAAGTCCAACTGAAAAGTTAAATCTACAACATGTTAAAATTCCCATTTAAAATACATCTTTTGTTTTTTAGTTCTGCAAAAAGAGCACATTATATGATATTTGCACACAAAACAATATTTTTAGCCCTGGCAGTAACATGTATCCAGATGGGCTAAAGCAAATACTGCAAGCCCAAAAATCAATGAACTATTTATGCGTTTTCTCCGTAGCATAGCACAAAAAATCATTAGTACTCATCTGATATGTCACAATACACTAAAGCTTTCCATTGCTTCACCTGTTAAAGTAGCACTTTATTTATGGATGGTCTTTTAATGGAGGCATTAGTGGGAGTTCTGAAAAGACCCAATTTTCTAATAAAAATTAAACCTTAATGAAGTAATGTGTTTTCAGTCCTGCTACCATTGGAGAAAAATAGCTAAATAGAAAAATTTAGCGTACGACTGCAATTGTGCTAGAAGCAAATATACAGTAAATGATACATTAAGGGCAGCACTGCATTCTGATCTTATTAAATAAAGTTTTTGCGCAACTGGTCAATTACAGCCATTTTCAGGGAGAATGTTTATTTGTTCCCTAGCAGTGGGCTTAGTCTGGGGACTGGGAGAGCATGGCTACCTAACTGCAGTTGAATGGCAACTGGGGCTCACCACTTTCTCAAGCTTCCTTCCATACTTTATGGTTAAATTCCTCTTGATTCTTTGCCTAGTTGCTGAAGTTTCCTTGTGTTCTTGATTTTCTAATATAGGTTTGCGTTAAGGAGCTCCCTATCCTCATTGTTCTTGGGATCTAAGTAAGGGTGCAACTCTTTTGCTCCACAAAAATCGCAACAAGGCATGTAGAATATCCATCCTCACAAAACACATGGAAATAACTTCTACAAAGGAATCTCTCTTCCACATAAACAGTAACATCTGTTCCTTTGAGCCTGCTGCATGGAGCGATAAACTCATCATATAAAGACATCAGGATTTGATCCAGACCCTCTAACTTCAATGGGAACCTCACAGACTTGTCTAGTAGCCTATTCCGTCCCAGCATGGAAGCTTTCACTGATGCTAAAAAAAGAACGAGCTTGGACACACGCCAGCGAGTCTGGGCAATACGATGCGGCGTTCATAACTTGCCAAATACAAACTGACTAAATAGACAGGGCTGTCTTTATTGGTGTTAAAACACCCATTATTTGTTAAACAACATTAAGCTCTCCAGCTCTTACTAAATGCTGGGGGAAATAACTGAACCACAGCTTGGACGCAAGCAAATTGCTTTTAAACAGGTCATAGTACCGTGGGGCTACTTGTAATTTACAGTTGGGGGTACCACCTTACATATATTTTAAATGTGAGTCTACATGCATGGGTAAAAATGGCAGCACACACGCACAAGAACCCTCTAGGGACCTCCAACGTCATGGGATGTCAACATCAATTTTTGTTGACTTTATTGCTCTACATTAAAGATGTCCCTACCTTAACCTGATCCTTGTGCTAGTGGAGTAAGGATGAGGGGGGCTGCACTGGGGCACAGAGATGACATGAAACCATTATTATAACATATATTAGGAATCATTTCCTACCTATAGTCGATGATTAGCATAGACGTCAACAAAAAGTTCCTTGGCTCCCTGCATGGCAGGTCATGGAAACCTTGGCTTATTTTATAAATATATTTTACAGCATAGGATTTTTTAAATTGGTTAATTATGGCTTCTGTGTATTAAAAAATACATTAAGAGTCAGTAGACTATGTTATTCTTGGCTTATGACTATACACACCATGGTTCATATGCACAACTAACTTATCTGGTGGACACGGTTGAGGGTTTGTTTTTTTTAAAGTCTTGCTTTGTACACTTCTCCAGTTCCGCAGAGCCCACTGAAGTATGGTGTCCAGAGCAATTGCCCCTCCTTCACGTTCCCAGCCCATTAAAAATGTAATAATAATAACAAACTGGCTGCTCCCAAATCCTGGGCATATCCATTTCCCATTGGATTTCAAGACCACCCTTGCTGACATTCATACTTCAATTCTCTATTCAGGTCCAGAGAGCTGTGAATATATTTATTTATACAAAATCACCAGGTGAGCCTTTCAGGAGGGTATAAATCTCAATTTCTGAGCATTCAAAAAAATAGTACTTTATTTAGCCGCTATAAAACGTAGGGGTTTTAATGCCAGAGGGCAGAAGAACCAAAATAATATTATCATAAGCTTTAAATAAGCTTGGAAAACATTTGTATGGAAAAGCCACAAACCCAGCTTGTGTAACTGGATTTAAAATAGCTACGGGCCTTGTGTGACATCAGCCAGCAGGTGAAACAGACTGACAGAGGCTACTTGTTCCGAGGAAAGCCATTTTTGTTTGATACGAGTCACGGTAGGGGCGGCCATGGAAAGAAAAAGCCAAAATAACTGCTGTAGAAACTCTTGCCATATAATTGCTCTGAATGTACAAGGGGTGAGTTTAAATGGGACGATTATCTGAAAATTTTGCTTACGTTAATTAATTTTTCCTTTTCTATTCTTCAAAGAGACACGTGCTGGTTGGTTGTTAGGGTCGGTCTGTGACCCCTGCTAAATAAGCTGAATATTTTTTTTTTCTTTTCTTTTGACAACTGAACAAAATGCCTTGTGGTTAGGGTCAGTGAGCCCAATAAGCCCATTATGTTTTTATCTCCAAAAACGGAAAAGGAAACAGGAAAGACCAATTGCAAGAACTCTTAGACTGATAATGCAGGAAGTTGCCAGTTAAGCTTCCCATAGCACACTTAAGAGCTATTCTATAAACAGTCAATTAAAAATCTAAAGATGCAACATTTTAATGCCTAAACCAACTGCAAACGGATGGTCATACACTACCTTGTAGGTCAAATGAGTCTGGAAGCAAATGCTGGTTTATGATTTATGTGGGACACAATGAGTAATTTACCTGGCATTTCAAAGTAGCTAGACCTGCCCCTAACATCAATAGAGCTATATTAATATGAAATATGTTGAGTCCACTGTCAGGCACTGTTTGGTTACTTCTCTAATGTAAGGGTTCACTCAAATGCTAAATGGAATTTTTATTAGTGTCATCCCTTTCTCTTTCAGTTTGTGCCCTGCTGAGGCAGATGATCTTTAGCACCCTGGAGGCCCCAATTAAAGCATAAAAATAATACTTGCTTTGTATCCAAGGTAAGTCAAGCCTTTAGTGGCCAAGGTGTGGAGTGTAAAATAGCAACCGCCATGAATCTAAGAAGATCTCATTCTCATAGCAGCATTTGATTTGCCTCCTAATCTTACATACCAATGATGAAACTCTACAACCAGCTCCTGAATAATATTTGGTCTGAACTAGGTCAACACAAGGCTACGATTAAAAAAAAACTAGCAACGGTCTTAAAAAATGTCCCTGCAAAAAAGAAATGACTTGGTTTTTAAACCCTAGTTTAAAATGGCTTTGGTGCTCCCCTAATTAAACATAAGTTATGTTCTTACAGGAATCACTTCATTGTTCTTAAGTCCAATGATTTTGGACTTACAGACTCATACATTTTTGATTTGGGGGATCTGGTCTGTGAAACTTTTCACTTATTTATGTCTTGGTATACAGTATTGAGTAGAAATAATGTTTTAAAGCAACCGAGTTTTTGTGAAAATGTTTCACCACTCATCCGAGTGGCTTCTTCAGTAGGAAATTCCTTGGCAATTAAATCATTAAGGGTAATACGATCACCAACATCCAATCACAATGGTTTCATTGACAGTATCAAGTGGAGTTAAGGCTAAACCAACTGCACTGTCTGAGTATTTTTGATGTTCACAGCTCTGTGTGTTTTAGCCAACACTTACCCGAATAGCTCAATGGAACTACTGTGACTGGATATTGGTGAAAATCCTGGCATCTCGAAATACAAGAATGTTACATTTGTTTTGGACTCCATTTTATAAGGATTATTCAGACTGACAGGAGTACCACATCTAAACAAACCGAGTTAAGGGTGGGTGTGTTCCCATGTGTGTCACTTTATAATGGTCCATCGATGACCAATTTTTGCCCCAAATACAATCTATCTATAGTAGGCATCAAGAGATAGTAAATTGTTATCGTGGATGTTTACTTTCCATTTTCTTGCCCCTAATTTGATGGGCGTTACTGCTAATAAGCAGTTTCCATCTGAAGGAGGGGTATTTTGCATCACTGTATAAGATAAGTCGACCACTTTTGATGTACTGTACAGATAAGAAGAAGGCAGTTGCAACAAGTATGAGAAACAAATAAAACGAATTAGCAACCAAAAACAAGGACTACTGTGAAAATATAGAGACATTAAAAGGGAGCTAAATAGATCATGGCATGTTGCTTTTTTTAACGAAGATCAATGGGGGGGGGGTTATAATCACTGAGGTCTCCCAAGAAGCATTTGGTAAACGAGCTATGGGAATTAAAACCATCGGCCAGTTTTTCCGTATAGAAGATACAACGAAATCTTTCAAACAAAACAAACTGAGGGTACAATATATGTAAAGTTTAAAGAAAGTAATGACCCACCAAATGATTTACATTTGATAGAACTGGCATATACTCCTGTTTGTAGATCAGTTATCTGCAGATTGTACAGACAGACATTCCCTTTTCACATGGATGGATTTCCTATATCTTGCCAAGTAAGTGTGCCCATACTCTACTGGTGGGGCTCTTATTACCCTCTACACATGCTGTCGGGGTCAGTCAAGCAAGACACAAGGGGAAAGAAGGGGGTCTGTAGTGCTTGTGTATATATTGCATAGAGCTGAAAAAGTGCACCAGCATTATACAACTACACCTACAAATGAAGCAAGGATTCTTCAGTACTTTAATAGGACTTCAGTCATGAGATCTAATTTGTCTTTCCTTAGTCCATCGCTTGATCAGGGAACCGGACACAATGACTCATCGAAACATTAGTTGCTTTGAAAGAATATCCTCTAAACGTGCTGGGAGGTAGATGCTTTCAGAGGCATACCTTCACTTGGCTTTATTTGAAGCATTTATTTCACATTGACCTCTAAGAGCTCATTTCCCAGCAGGTTGCCCTGATGTGCCCTGTGCTGTCTTAATGATTTGCTGTAACTAAACGTTAACCCTCAGACCAGGACAAGTTTACAAGGAAATTAATGAACAGAATTAAGTGTGCGATTAATTTTGGCTTCACCTGAACTTAGTAAACACAGCAATAATTATTATGTTTTAACCAGCTCCGAGCTAAAGCAGTAGCAAGGTCAACAGTGTTGTAAGGCAGAGCAAGGGCTTGTTGGCTCATAAACTCTACAGCACTTTGCTTGTAGACTTTTGGGCAAATCAATGTTCGAGTGAAGAGAAAAGTGAAGGAAAAAGAATCGTAATAGAACGCCGACATTTAAGTATTTGAAAACAAAATCTTCACTATATAACAGTTATCAACAGAGCAGCAACATTGGTAGTTCTTAAAGAGCTGATCTTCACCTGCTATGGGCACCCAAATCATTCAGTAGTCTAAGGTCCTTATCACATACACACACACACACTAGGCTCAATTCCATCAGAAGCCAATTATAACTGAATTGGATAGGATTTTGGAGAGTGTGAGGACCCTACACAGACACAAGGGGAGCATACAAACATCTTGCAGAATTGAACTCAGAAGCCCAGTGCTGCAAAATGAATGGATGTTCCTTGGGTTGGAGGGGTGTATAAGAGCAATATAGTTGAAGATGTAGAAGATTCTTGTATAGGATTCTTTGGAGTGTTTACTTTCCCATTACACTCCCCCCCCACCGGTGGGACATGCTAAAGTAGCTGCATTAGAAACCATAAAGATGTCAACACATAGGCCAACATTAGCTACCAACTTGATTACTCTAGACACAGTCAACAACTGCTATCCCATATATGGGGCCAAAGAATGGACTTCATGACCTATGTCTGTTCCAAACATCTATAGCAAAAGTTAGGTGCAAGGATGGTGTCAACACTTGGATGCCACCCACTATTACCCGGTTCTAATTTGGCCCACGAGACAGGCAAACCTATTGACACATGGCCACCTTGAGAGATTTCTATATTATGCATTTTAATGTGGGTTGTTAAATTATCATCATTTTGGCCATTGGGTCTTTGTTTAATTGGAAACTATGGTTTATATTTCGACTGCAGCAGATAATATGGTAGTTTGCAAGCAACTACATACAAATAAGGTTCCCCTTAACAACATGGAGCAACATGTTGCTCTCTGACCCCTTAGATGTTTCTCCCAGCTGCCTTAAAGCAAGGGCTTCTTTTTAATATTTTGACTTGAAGACTAGCTTTAGCTGCAAAAGCCAGTCCACACTGGAACTACGAATACCCAATCATAACTCGAATTTGCCACCCACAGGAACTTTTTGCATGTTTATGTTGCTCTCCAACTTTCTTTACATTTGAATGTGGCTCATGGGTAAAAAAGGTTGGGGACCCCTGCCTTACAAGAACAGTTTAAGCGAAAGAATTCCCTTATAAACAAAAATGTATATTTCCATTAAACATAAGAATTCAGCAGATACTCATGGGAACTGCCTTGTCAACAAGACATTACAGCGTAACGCTCCTCTGATAGTACAAGGATATGTCACCACCTGTTTAAGTAGAAGTAAAAATATGTCTAGAATGAACACGTGACACAACAGGACTAAACATGCTCTATTTTCAGCAAGGGTCATCCGTTGCTATTTCTACCCCATTTATTTGCCAGAAGGAGCAAGACATCAAGCCAGCAGCTGTCCCATGCACGGTACTGGATATTGTTATTTTGAGATTTTACAAATGTTTGACTAGGGTGGATCTCGTATCACGAACTCCATGGTTAGCCAGCTTATGTAATGGCGGCTCAAAACAATGGGTAAATAATCAGCCATGGACTCATTTCTTCTGCTGCAAGTCAAGATGGAAGATGTAGAACGCCAAATGACATAGGGGAGAGTCCAGCTAGAGAAAGGCAAGGCAGATATTGATTAAGACAGAGATCGGTTGTGTTTCCTAGGTCAACTGAGGAGTGTCCTAGGTAAACCAGTGGCATGGTTAAAAATGTGTGCACAAGCTAAACTTGAAGCCAGGGTGGCTATGAATATACCACTAAAGTACCACTGTTGTGTTTTACAAGACGTGACACCATTAGCACATGTACTTCTCAATATGATTCATCCTCTTTTCAACATTATTTTAGGTCAACCCAGTCTGGTGTTCTGTTATTCAAGGCTACAATGCCGTTAATTATCAGTATGGTAAAAATGATCTCCCCATAAGAAAAACAACCTTTGAATGGAACCTGAACTGCCTTGCACACAGGCTAAAAGCCACCCATGTTGTATGTAGCCCTAGGGGAGCACAGAATAAGATTCCACAAAGTTGCTAGAACAAAAAAAAAAAAAAAAGCATAATAAATAAATCTTCAAAGAAGTATATATATTTTATACAGCTGTACATAAACACACTGTCATGCTGTACATTATATGGGGATGGATGCACTATGTACAAGAAGCCAGTAATCCAAATATTACATTTACTTATGTACTAGAGAAACAGACCACTGATTTAAAGAGCAATGAAGCCCTGCCTTGTGCATCACATGAGCAGAACACAGATCACGTACAGTGGTGTGAAAAACTATTTGCCCCCTTCCTGATTTCTTATTCTTTTGCATGTTTGTCACACTTAAATGTTTCTGCTCATCAAAAACCGTTAACTATTAGTCAAAGATAACATAATTGAACACAAAATGCAGTTTTTAAATGAAGGTTTAAGGGAGAAAAAAAACTCCAAATCTACATGGGCCTGTGTGAAAAAGTGATTGCCCCCCTTTTTAAAAAATAACTTAACTGTGGTTTATCACACCTGAGTTCAATTTCAAAGGTTATAAAGCCATTTCTAAAGCTTTGGGACTCCAGCGAACCACAGTGAGAGCCATTATCCACAAATGGCAAAAACATGGAACAGTGGTGAACCTTCCCAGGAGTGGCCGGCCGACCAAAATTACCCCAAGAGCGCAGAGACAACTCATCTGAGAGGCCACAAAAGACCCCAGGACAACATCTAAAGAACTGCAGGCCTCACTTGCCTCAATTAAGGTCAGTGTTCACGACTCCACCATAAGAAAGAGACTGGGCAAAAACGGCCTGCATGGCAGATTTCCAAGGCGCAAACCACTTTTAAGCAAAAAGAACATTAAGGCTCGTCTCAATTTTGCTAAAAAACATCTCAATGATTGGCAAGACTTTTGGGAAAATACCTTGTGGACGGACGAGACAAAAGTTGAACTTTTTGGAAGGTGCGCGTCCCGTTACATCTGGTGTAAAAGTAACACAGCATTTCAGAAAAAGAACATCATACCAACAGTAAAATATGGTGGTGGTAGTGTGATGGTCTGGGGTTGTTTTGCTGCTTCAGGACCTGGAAGACTTGCTGTGATAGATGGAACCATGAATTCTACTGTCTACCAAAAAATCCTGAAGGAGAATGTCCGGCCATCTGTTCGTCAACTCAAGCTGAAGCGATCTTGGGTGCTGCAGCAGGACAATGACCCAAAACACACCAGCAAATCCACCTCTGAATGGCTGAAGAAAAACAAAATGAAGACTTTGGAGTGGCCTAGTCAAAGTCCTGACCTGAATCCTATTGAGATGTTGTGGCATGACCTTAACAAGGCGGTTCATGCTAGAAACCCCTCAAATAAAGCTGAATTACAACAATTCTGCAAAGATGAGTGGGCCAAAATTCCTCCAGAGCGCTGTAAAAGACTCGTTGCAAGTTATCGCAAACGATTGATTGCAGTTATTGCTGCTAAGGGTGGCCCAACCAGTTATTAGGTTCAGGGGGCAATTACTTTTTCACACAGGTTTGGATTTCTTTTCTCCCTAAATAATAAAAACCCTCATTTAAAAACTGCATTTTGTGTTTACTTGTGTTATCTTTGACTATCTTTGACTAATAGTTAAATGTGTTTGATGATCAGAAACATTTTGTGACAAACATGCAAAAGAATAAGAAATCCGGAAGGGGGCAAATAGTTTTTCACACCACTGTATATTAAGAAGAGCAATGTACTGCATTATAATACATACAGGCCATACCCAGGAAGATCTGTTCCTTTGAAAAAGACAGCAATGTGGTCCTCGGCCAACTGGATTTTCAAGCCAGCTTGATGGTCATCTGGCTGAACCCCAAACACATATCAGTTGGGGAGGTCAGTCTGTGAGCCTGTACATGGGGCCACTTTAGCAGAAAAAAAGTGGCAAGCCATGTCGACCCTTAAATTAAATGTACAGCTAAGGCCCCTAAAGAAAAAAAACAATATTACTATGCAGGACAAAACATCTGATGATCCATTCTGGGCTGATGCTAGAGGAAAGGATAATTTAGAAGGCAGATGGCTGTAAGATTTAGATATGGGATTTGCAACCTGTGGTCCAGCTGTTGGTAGTGGTACTACTATTGAGAAAGCAAATGTTGATTGGGCACGGCACAGCATTAATTGTAAGGGATAATATGTGAGAATGAGCTATTTCATTGTTGGGACATGATGGGATGTGGAAAGCCACATGCACTGAAATTAGGTCCATATTTAATACTCCAAGACAACTCCCTCCCCAAAAAAGCCATTAGTGAAATGCTGGGAGTTGTTACAAGGTTAAACATCCCTAAAATAAATACCAAAACAGCTGACACTTATTACTCCATTTAGTAGTCATATATAATTGGTACCACGCGCACATTCATTACAACAGCACCCCAGGCTGCTTCCCAGTACTAATCCACTCCACAGTTGGCCAACCCGGGCACAGAGTGTTCCTTTAATACGAAACACAAACATTTATAGGTATTTTGTACAAAGCATCTTTAATGTCAGAGAAAGCCAACCAAACTGGGTAACATATTTCTCTCATTCCTGGCTCAGGTCCCAAGACTGAATATGCTAAGGAGCTGCTGAGACGATTCCTCTGGCACCCTTTCGCACAAGCTCTGCCGTACGACATATATTAGAGATCTTATTATGGGCAAAGGGTGAGTGCCGATAACATTATATTCCCCTGATGTTGCCTTAGATGGTGTGGTTGATTTAAATTTGTATTTTACTAGGAGGCAGATTTACTAAAGGGCGAAGTGACTACCGTTGGCGACGATTTGCCAACATTACGCTTTCAGGGACTTCGCCGATTGACTAACAGGAGAAAAATGCTAGCCGTGATTCGCTCTCTAACGCCGGGAGCCTTTTTGCGGACGACGTTATTCCACAAATTCAAGGGCGAAGTGACTACCGTTGGCGACGATTTGCCAGCATTACCGCTTTCAGGGACTTCACCGATTTACTAACAAGAGAAAAATGCTAGCCGTGATTCGCTCTCTAACGCCGGGCGACTTTTTGAGGACGACGTTACTCCACAAATTCATTAAAATCCAGATTTTACTGAACGTCACATCTTTTGCCAGACTTCTTTTGCCTTCGCAGTTGCATAGGCATAATTGAACGCTAGCGTTTCCTCGTATTGATTTGCTCGCATTGCCAAAGTAATGAAAATTCGCCAGAGCAGATTTTCGCCTGGCAAAGTGTTGCGATGGCTGCAAACCTGTCGCTGGAGAACTTTCGCCGGTTAATACATTTGCCCCTAAATGTATTCAGTATAGATAAATAAGAGTCACAGTAAAGGCCAGGGGAAACAAAACAGGTTGTTGACCCATATGCAGTTTAACTACAGGTATGGGACTGGTTATCCAGAATGCTCGGGACCTGGGGTCTTCATGTAAACATTAAATAAACCCAATAGGCTAGTTCTGCTTCCAATAAGGATTAATTATAACTGAGTGGGTACCAAGTACAAGCTACTGTTTTATTATTACCAAGAAAAGGAGAATTTGGATTATTTGATTAAAATGGAGTCTATGGGAGACGGCCTTTCCGTAATTCGGATATTTCAAGATAACGAGTTTCCGGATAACGGATGCCAAACCTGAACTTGATGTATGTTTTTTGTTTTAACCTTAACTATGAAGTGTGTACCTGTCAACATAGAGAAGCCACTGCATGACCCACTTTGGGTATATGGCCATAGGGGATTTCAGACCTTGGTATTCTGCTTTGAAAAGGAACTTCCACCCTATTCAACACACAATATAAAGACCAGTATACAAAATCTATTATAAAGAAAAACGTTCTCAAGAACTATGTTTGCCGGTAGCCTCTTGCCACTGATTCTTCCATTAAAAGGGATTTTTTCATGAGAAAACGTGATTTTTTACAAAATGTATCAGTTAATAGTGCTCCTCCAGCTAGATCCTGCACTGGAATTAATTATTCAAAAAAAAAAAAACATTTTATATTTCATTTTGTAATTTAAAGGAGAAGGAAAGCTACAGAGGCATTTTATTGCCAATAGATTAGCTGCAATAGTGCAAGCTAAAATGCTATATTTATTCTGTAGAATGTTTTACCAAACCTGAGTAAAAAGCTCTAGAAGCTCTCTGTTTGTTTAGGACAGCAGCTGCCATATTGCTTGGTGTGGCATCACTTCCTGCCTGAGTCTCTCCCTGCTCACTTATAGCTCTGGGCTCAGATTACATCAAAGAAGGGGGGAGCAAACTGAGCATGCTCAAGCCCGGGGCAAGGAGGTTTAAGCTGAAAATAGGAAGTCTGATACAGAAGCCCATGTGTACACAATAGAAGGAAAGAAATGTGGTGTTTCTTTTGACAAAGGACTCAGAGCAGCATTACTTTGAGGGATTACTGGTGTATTTATATAGACCTTTCCGATAAAGCTTACTTAATTTTAGCTGTTCCTTCTCCTTTAACATGGGGTATGTTGTTAGTTTCCCAGGTTCCCTCAGACATGGGATTTGTGCTCTGATAAACTTCAGTCACTCTTTACTGCTGAGCTGCAAGTTGGAGTGATATCACGCCCCTCCCATTCCCTTTTAGCAATCTATCAACAGAACAATGGGAAGGAAACCACATAACAGCTCCCTGACACCTGCATTGCTAAAAATGCTCCCAGATATGAGAACACTCAATAGTAAAAATTTAAGTCTGGCTAATCCAAGTCACGACTCCTTCAGTTACATTAAGTAGGAGAAACAATAGCTTATCTGAAAGCAGTTCCATTGTGACGTGCTGGCTCTTTCTGAAAGCACATGGCCAGGCACAATGACCTGACATGGCTGCCTATGCACCAATAATACAGTTTAAAAAATACACTTATTGGTTCAAGATGAAAATGTTAGATTGTAGAATGAATAACTTGCAATGTAAACAGTTTAATTTAGTTATTATAAAAACTATACCATAAAATCATGACAGATTCCCTTTAAGGCAACATAATGGTATACATCTGACTAACTAGTACCGCTATTTGATTTAGTTTTCTAGATTACTTCTTCTATATTAGTTCTCTGACCCAATAAATACAGATATGTGAAGATTCCAATAACTGATTCAATAAGACCACTATGCCTTAAGATTCTGTTTTTTTCCTGGGGTTTTAGAAATGTGATAAAAGCATATGCTCCCTTTCATTAATCCCCCAAGCTTCACTTAAGGTGGCCATCTCACCCCCATATGCGAACATTGAAGTGGATGATATCAGGCTGACCGGAATGTGGGCCCTAGGGCCCAACGATAGGATCATCATGGATCTTATATGGGTGATCAGATCGGAGGACCACATAGACGCACAGATGCGGATGGGATTTTTTAACCTGCCTGATCGAGATCTGGACAACTTTCCGCCAGATATCGATTGGGGAAGTTCTTCGGATGTCCCCCCCATGGGCCAATAAGCTGCCCGGTCTGTCTGCAGCTTTTATCGGCCTATTTATGGGCGCCATAATTCTGCTTGGAGTTCTAGCCTTGTCTAAGCCAATATCTCATGTGGCTGCCTTCCTACTGCATCATAATTCCCTCCCAAAAAAGCAAAACAGGGCCATGGGAAGGTCAACTGCGATCACATTTAAATTGGTTTTAATTCATCTATATTAAAATGTTTCTTAGAACTACTTTTTTCCCCTGCACAAACCTTTTGGAGTTAAGTTCCCTTTTAGAACTTTATTGCACCTTAAAAAAAAAAACACAAAAATCTAGAATTCATGAAGACATTTATTTTCTCTGTATAATGGGAAACTGTGTATAAACAAGTTGCCGGGCTGAACAAGAAAAACGATGACAAAGGAAAATGTCACCTTTCTCTACAAGACTACTTTCCAACAGCGCCTGAAAGCAAAAGCAGATTTACAAGAAAATCTGTGAGAAATTAAAACAGCACAACAGGAAATGGTTAGCTTGATAAGGGCGATAGGTTGAGTTCAACTCTCTGGTGGCACAGCATTTTTATGGTATTGCCGTCTGTTTTAATTTAAAATGAAACTTCTAATTCCAGCCACCTTCAAGTCAACTCTCCAGCTGCGGTGGAACTACAACTCCCAAGCAACCCAATGCTGGAATAAGTAGTTCAACCTCGTTATCCAATCTGTGCAATTCTGCCAAAAACAAATGAGAAATTCTCATTATTCTGTGTTCTCTAAAAAAAAAATTATGTCCTAGATTTTGTTTGCTGAATTCTATTTTTACATGATTTCCCTGACATCTGTGAATAGAGCTGCCTAATGAATAAACAGCCTGACTGCACAACTAGCACTTTATAGGAAACTGCACTTTGTTCAACTTCAGCTTCTTTGGAAAACGGTTAAAAAGGTGTCAAACTGTTTTATTTTTAACCATAGTGTTAGCTACATGCGACACCCCCAGGTAGGTTTTTCACAAACTTTCATTCTGTGGTTTCACATGTATTAAATCACCATTGGGAATCATTCCAAAATCCACCAACTCACAACAAGGTTAGAGATGGAAAATACAAGCAAATCCGACCCAGACCCAAATAATAACACCACTTATCATCGTTGCTTATTTATATAGCACCTGCAAAGCCAAGATTTTAAAATTTTGATGTTGTAGTAGACCATGTCCCTTCTATCAAACGTATAGACCCAGAAATACCCTGACACCACCAAGTTTATTGAATTTCCAGGTAATTTCCAGGTCAAACCCATAAACTCAAATTGATTACCATTCAATTAAGGGATCTGGATGAAGTCCTTTGTATCAATAACACATTGGAGCCCCCTTGGCTAGCTTGGAGATTGGGAATTGTGGCCGTGAACTTCCCGAGATACACCTGACGAGCCATCTTGAGATTTGAAGTGAATATTTATTTGCTGGAGCTATGACTAAAATAACGATACACCATATTATTCTATATTTGTGCCCATTTCCTAAGTAAAGGGAAGTTTGGAGCCTTGGATCAATGTGGGGAAGGTCACTAAAAGAAAACCTCAGCTAACATCATTTGCTGCTCCCCATCTAGTTTTTAGGATGGATAACTTTAATTTAAAGATTTGCAAAAAAGGTTGTTCTTTGCACAAGCATATGATAGGACGATCAAAAACAGAATTTGAAAGATCAAAGAGTTGGCAGGCCAAGGTAAGTAATAGCCATACAGCAAAGGGGAAGAGAGAAAGTGAGGAGAGAACTAAAGTTGGCGCTATGCCCAAACAGAAGTTACGGTGACCCATGGAAACTGTAATCCCCCCAGCTGCCGTCTTACTATTAATGGGGGAAGGCAGGAGTCCATGTGTCCCAGATGCTTTGTTATACAGGATATATAAACAGCGTGGTTTAAAGCTAAGTGGTGTTAAGCCGTGGGTGCATGCTTCTGCGCATAAAAACCATGTGTACTGCCAAAGAGAGTCTCCTGTAGGCTGCCAGTTTAAGCAGCCCTTGCTGTGCAGGCCATTGGTTTGCCCCATCCATGAACCAATAAGCAAGCAACTTTGTCTGGAAGGGCCAAATCAGCAGCAATTATCAGCTTGTATATGGTCAACTAACCCATAGAAATCAATCAACTTTCAACAGTAAGCAGCCACTGGAAACACATACCAAAGTTGCCTATGTTACCCATAACTTTTGAAGGATATCTTTAAAAAGGAAAAAAAAAAAAAATTACACATTTTACTGTAGTTTGTGTATTTTCAAGTTTTATAGACAGAGCCACCCTTCCTTATGGCACCCTGTACAACAGCACAGTGGGAGCACCCTAAAGCAGTGATCTCCAACCTGTATCTCTTGAGCAACATGTTGCTCACCAACCTCCTTGAATGTTGCTCCCAGTGGCCTCCAAGCAGGGGCTTATTTTTGAATTCCTGGTTTGCGGACAAGTTTTGCATAAAAACCATGTGTACTGCCAAAAGCCTGTAGGCTGCCAGTTTAAGCAGCAGTGGAGCCTTGCTGTGCAGGCCATTGGTTTGCCCCATCCATGAACCAATAAGCTAGCAACTTTGTCTGGAAGGGCCAAGTCAGCAGCAATTATCAGCTTGTATATGGTCTGCTAAACCCATATAAACCAATCAACTTTCAACAGTAAGGGCAGAGATGCACGTGGAGATTCCGCAACAAATCGCCTCTTCTTCGGGTGACTAATCTCCCTAAAAAGCCTTCCCACCAGCTAGAATCTCAATCGCCGGCAAGATGGCACTCTGAGCACTTTGTTTCCAAAGTAGCCAGGAAACTTCAGAAAACGAAGCGATCCGAGTGCCATCCCGTTGCTGATTTATATTCCAGCCGGTGGGAAGGCAGTTCGGGCAGATTAGTCGTGAAGAAGAGCCGATTTGTTACCGGGCGACTAAATCTCCCCAAATCTCCACGTGTGTCTCTGCCCTAATGCGACCTGCAGATTGGCTGCTCTTGGTTACTAGACCTGGAGCCAACATCACCCCTGTTACTTTTAACAATACCCCTAATCCGTACACAGTATGAGAGATTTGCTCCTGCCAACACAGCCTGAGTTTCCTGTAATTTACATCAATGTAAACAAGTTGTTAATCTACTAATTATACTGCCTTGTGAAAGCTAAAATATGTCAACACAATTTATCTTTAACACGACAGGGAAGGGTTCGCTTATTTCACAATTGTGCATAAACGGGACATACCATATCGCTTGCCTCAGCAAAAATAATTATTTTAGATTTTACCGACTGGGGCAAAACAGTAGAATCTACTGCCGATCACTATTGGGAGCAAAGAGATTTCCTATGCCAAGACAACTATTAGCTCATTAGTGCACGCAATGAGATTTAGCACCAGGGAATATCAAACGAATTTAGTGAAACCGAAAATGGGAAGCAAACCATGCAGCTGCTGAATTGATAAAAACCTTTTAAATGATTTCGTTGGGGTGCCCAGTAATGTCTAGTTATACTATTGAATGCATTTTTCCGTAAGAAATTCTGTTTCGGACCCATACGGTTACTATGAAACCCTGCCTAAATTTGTACCCATTCCTATAGCCGTGTTTTTATATAGACAATTAAAGGAAAACTATACCCCCCAAACAATGTAGGTCTCTATAAAAAGATATTGCATAAAAGAGCTCATATGTAAAATCCTGCTTCATGTAAATAAACCATTTTCATAATAATATACTTTTCTAGTAGTATGTGCCATTGGGTAATCATAAATAGAAAACTGCCATTTTAAAAAATAAGGGCCGCCCCCTGGGATCGTAGGATTCACTGTACTGTATGTTAGGTCACATGAGCCAATTAACGGACAGAGTTGTGTCTTTTGCTTCCTCACTTCTTCCTGTTACAGTTAGTGTTGTAGTATTTCTGGTCAGGTGATCTCTGAGACAGCACACAGACCATCACAAAATGGTGGCTCAAGGCAAGAGATGTAAAAGGGCAAGATTTACTTAAATATATATTCTAGTTTGGTAAGAGTCTTTAATATGCCACTTAATATGATATGAACTACCTGTTGCTTAAGTGTTCATTTTGGGGGTATAGTTTTCCTTTAAATTAGAGTATAATGAAAATGTTTTTAATGCAAGACAGTCACTGGGCAAATATGTGACAATTTCATTAAGGAAAGGGGGGAGCTAAAAATGCTTTTCTGGCAACAAATAAATCAAGGGGTGCCACAAGAGTTGGTTAAAAGACAAAGCAGGATTGTCAGTGCCGTCAAATCAATTTCCATATGTAGTGAAAGTTGCCAGTGCCAAGAGCAATCGCAAACTGAGAAAGAAATGTCTCACCTGATGCCATGCCAAGTTCTCATTGGCTAAGCCCCAGCTACTCAAATCTCCCAGGTTCCGCTCTATACGCACACCTCGCGGCCAACACACACTTTGTTATGCGAGAGGATTAGGCGTGAAGCAATTTTAAATGTGAATTCATAGTTGTTTTATTTTATTATACACTATTTATTCTCTTTCCAGCCTCGATTTTAAAATGCTGCGTTTGCTGGGTTCACTGCCCTTACCAACCAGAATTTATACAGATTTTTAGCTAAAGACTCGTCTAGGAAATACATAACGCAGTAAAATCGTAGGAGAGTTTAAATAAATAGTCACGCGTCCATCAAGTTGAACCGTGCCCAAGTGAAACCTGCCTAAATTCACCGAATAAATAAAAGAATTGTTAAGGCATCTTTCTGTAATTTGTGTAAAAAGATATCATAAGCTTTCAGGACCCTCATGTCCATTCTTTACTGTCATGGAAAAACATGTTTTTTTTCAAAACACATCATTAATTGTGCTGCTCCAGCAGAATTCTGCACTGAAATCTGTTTCTCAAATAGCAAACAGATTTTTTTATATTTAATTTTGAAATCCAACATGGGGCTAGACGTATTGTCAGTTTACCAGCTGCCTTCAGTCTTGTGACTTGTGCTCTGATAAACTTCAGTCACTCTTTACTGCAAGTTGGAGTGATTTCACCCCCTCCCCCCAGTAGCCTAACAACAGAACAATGGGAAGGTACCCAGATAGCAGCTTCCTAAAGCTGGCCATACACGCGCCAATAAAAGATGCTTTCCCGATCAATATCTGGCGACTATCGATTGGGATGAAGGTTAAAAATCCTGTTGGATCACAGCCGCATCTATTCATTGATACGGTCCAGTGATCTGACTGCCTGTATTGGCTACATTATGATCCGATATTTCGGATAGCCGGATCAGCCTGATATCGCCCACCCCAATGTGGGCA